>JAFVLL020017497.1:0-56625 GCA_021397915.2 Tor tambroides
AATTTATTTAATACATGAGTTTCACAATTTGAGTTGAATTACTGAAATAAATTAACTTTTCCACAACATTCTAATTTATTGAGATGCACCTGTATATGTGCTATATCAAGCATTACATATTACATAGAATATAAGTAAGCAATATGAAAATAACAACCTCTGAGGTAAAACTGATTCAAAATTGTAACAAACATGAAGTTTTTTTTTTTACTTTGCCTGTAGGGCTAAATTGTGCAACCTTGGTTGGCTTGTTTAACCCAGCCCTTGCTAGGCTTGTTTAACCAAATGTCCTGTTTACACAGTTTTGAGGTTGAAATCTAACTTCATTGGGTTGTTTTTATCATAGTCTCTCTTAGGAGAGACATCCTTCTGTCTTTATGGAAGCAGCGATAAATTGTTATTCAGCTTCTGTTGCGCTTAATCACTGCAACATTCCATAACTGTACTCCTCCTCACTGGGATGAGGGCCAGGACAGCAAGGACACAAGAAGAAATGGATCCATTTTCACAGCTGCTGACCTATGTTGAACTTTTGCTGAACAAAAACTGGTATTCAAACACTTGGAAAGATGAGGAGAATGAAGGATGGTACATAACGACTTCCTGTGATAATTCCAAGCACAGACTTTTTTATCTTAATGTCATCTGCTGATGAAGCACCCATTTATGGCTGTCAGTGGTGCAGATACTTGTATGACTAAAATAGGTAAAAACACATTGATCAAGATAACAGACAAGAGGGTAGACATGAAATTTCTTTTGAGATCTTCCCTGAAATGCATGTTTGGAATTTATGCTTTTATCTGTCTGCCTAAAACTGTCTGGTATCCCTTTCAGGAAAATTCAGCTAAGCATGTCAGAGTATAACCAACACAAAGCCTTCCCACACACATAGATAGATAAATGACAAACAAGTCTATTTTAATAAATATAATCTACTGTAATTGTGACTTTGTAGTACTAGCTTGCCTATTTCCTTGATGTTTAGCAGTGTATGTAATTTTTCCCATGTTAAAATACATATCCACCCAAAAATGAAAATGTGCTGAAAATGTACTCACCCCCATGTCCATCTAAGATGTACATGAGCTTGTTTCTTTATTGGAGCAGATTTGGGGACATTTAGCATTGCATCACTTGCTCACCAATGGATCCTCTGAAGTGAATGGGTGCCATCAGAATGAGAGTTCTAACAGCTGATAGAGGAAGTGTCACAATAATCACAATAATCCACGACACGACTCCAGTCCATGAATTAATGTCTTTTGAAGTGAAAAGCTGTGTGTTAATAAACAAATCCATCATTAAGGCTTTTAACTATAAAATGTTCACTTCTGGTCAAAATACCAGTCTATAATCCATAAAAACTTACTCCAGTAATCAAAAAATCCATCTCCTCTTTTCCACTTGCATCAAAATAAACCAACATTTTTATTTATAAATTGTTTTGGACTGTTTTTGCTTGTAAATGGAATAGAGGACAAGACTTGTGTTATGGATTATTGTGATGTTTTTTATCAGCTGTTTGGACTCTCATTCTGATGGCACCTATTCACAGCAGATGATCCTTTGGTGAGCAAAGGATGTAATGTGAAAATTCCCTAAATCTGTTCCAATGAAAAACAAACTCATCTACATCACATCTAAATATTTAGCACATTTTTAGCAAAACTATTCCTTTAATATGCAGAGGCAAATGTAAAACATTTCTCTGTCTGTTTGAGTCAAGAGGTCATGGTTTGGCTGGTTAGTATGTCCCAATTTACCCCTGCTGGACCCAAAAAGTTTTCCTCAAACAAACCTCCTTGGGTTGAACATCCTGACTAACCAAACATAGCGTAGCAACATTGTGATTTTAGGGTGGGTTTGTTTAACCAAAGAAAGATAGGGTAGTGTTCAGAAGCCACTTTGAAAACAGTAATTGGGTCACAATTTCTTTTGGGGATGCTAGTGCTGCCCATATTTATGATATACAAAAACACTGAAGCTATACCAAGATTTCTTGTTCATTCATCTTTAGGTAGGTTTTACTGTTATTTTCATGCTGGATTTATACTTTAAATGGAAAATTTCAATACTAATATTAACTAATTTGTATCAATATACATCAATAGCATGTCAGCTACCTTTCACCCAGAAAATAATGCAGCACTGGGGAACTGCAGAAAGATTAAAAAGAAGAGTGAAAGTGCACTGATTTTCCTAGAAATTTCATTTCTCTTATTTCTCATTTCAAAAGGCCCCTCTACATTTACCAAGAACAAGAGTCAATTTATCATGTTTCCATGTTTTTATCACTGATGACTTACATAACAATGGACTTATGCCAAAAGCTTTGGCGTAATTTAGCTCTGATTCATGCTCCCTTATATGTAAAGCATGTTTTTTTTTTTATGTTCTCAAATCCCAGGTTAATATCTAATCTATATTTATAAGCCATTCACAGGTTGTTAACATCCCTTCCGAATAATACACTATTGTTCACATGCATTTTTTTTTTCTAAACAAAGTAATTCAGATAAGCTATCTGCCTGTCTGTTTGGCTGATTTTTATTTTTAAAACACAGCTATGTTTTAAGATATCCAGACAGTTTCCCTCTTTCATCCTGTTGTGAAAGAGTTCATGCAGAGTCGCCTGTGTTTCCTGTAAAGGGGGGGGGGGGGGGGGGGGCAAAACATTTCCTTCTAACAGAGGCATCTCAGGGGTCTGAACAAACATTTGGGTATAAAGATAGTCAAAAGAAATGTGTGACAAGCACAATGTGACTCTTCTCATGTGTTATATTTTTCATTAAATATTTTTCACTTTTCAAAATATTTATCTACCAAAAATATTGCCTTCGACCGTTTTTTCACATTTCCACATGTTCAAATGTGGCATGTTCCCAATACAGTTCCAAGCTGTGTGCAGTTTAAGCTGAAAACCTTACTGTTTAAATACTGTTCACCATGTACCTCTCATTATATTATAAATTACATCTATATGGTATATTTCATGTATTATTATTGTGTATTACATTGTTTGTGTCTGTATTTTTCTGTAAGCTGATACAAACACACACACACACACACACACACATTTGTTTCTGTGAATTGTGGGGACTTTCCATAGACTTCTATTACTTTTATACTGACCAAACAATATTTTTTATCCCCTAACCCTACACTTTCAGTTAAACCTCATTTACTATTTTTAATAATTGTTTTTTTTTTTTCGTTTGTTTTTTTCACACAATCTCAAACATTTCAGGTTTCACTATCCTTGTGGGACATTTGGTCCCCACAATGTAGCAGTAAACAGACAGACAGACACACACACACACACACACATATATACTGGTTTCTTTTTTTTTCCCTTGTGGGGTCATTCCATAGTCATAATTGTTTTTATACTGTACAAACTGCATTTTCTATCCCCTTACCCCTTACCCTCCCTACACCTAAACCCACCCCTTTCAGAAAACTTCTTCTATTTTAGATTTTCAAAACACCTCACTCTGTGTGAATTATAAGCTGTTTTCCTCATGGGGACCAAAAAATGTCCCCACAAGGTCAAAATATCCAGGTATTAGTATACTTACAAGGACATTTGGTCCTCATAATGTATGAAATACCAGTACACACACAGAGAGACATTATTATATTATATTATATTAATTATATTATATTATATTATATTATATTATATTATATTATTTTTGTGGTGAATCATCAGTAACAATTATCTGTATTTATTTGGTTATTGGGTTTGGATGATGTATGATCACCTATCTCATGGCGCCATCCAGTGGTTGTCAAGGGCATAACAGACATGGCTCTAATATCCCACACATACTTTAGAGCAGGGGTGGGGAACGTTGATCCTGGAGGGCCACTCTCCTGCAGAGTTTAGCTCCAACCCTGGAAAAAGAAAATACCTAACTGCATGCTGAAGACCTTGATTAGCTGCTTCAGGTGTGTTTGATTAGGGCTGAAGCTAAACTCTGCAGTGACACCAGCCCTCCAGGATCAACGTTCCCCTCCCCTGCTTTAGAGCTACAGTCGTGGTCAGAATTGTTGGCACCCTTGGTAAATATGATCAAAGGCGGCTCTGAAAATAAACCTGCATTATTAATCCTTTTGATCTTTTATTTAAAACAAATCACAAAAATCTAACCTTTCATTGAACTAAAATAATTGAAAATGGGGGGAAATCTCATTATGAAATAAATGTTTTACTCAAATACACGTTGGACACAATTATTGGTACCCCTAGAAATTCTTATGAGTAAAATATCTCTGAAGTAGATTCTCATTCATATTCACAATTTTGAGCACTCCATGGTGATTATGAACATGAAATTATCCAGCCATGGCTTCCTGTCTCACAGAAATATAAATAGGACGGAAAACAAAGCCCAAATTCCCTTAATCATCCATCACAATGAGAAAAACCAAAGAATATATTTCTGATGTGCAGCAAAAGATAACTGAGCTTCACAAATTAGTGAAGTGGCTTTAAGAAAAGAGCTAGAGCAGTGAAAATTCCCATTTCCACCATCAGGGCAATAATTAAGAATTTCCAATCAACATAAAATGTTACAAAACTGCCTGGAAGAGGACGTGTGTCTATATCGTCCTAATGCACGGTGAGAAGGAGAGTTTGAGTAGCTAAAGACTCTCCAAGGACCACAGCTGGAGAATTGCAGAAAATAGTTGAGTCTCGGGGTCAGAAAACCTTTAAAAAAAATTGTCAAACAGCACCTACATCACCACATGTTGTTTAGGAGGGTTTCAAGAAAAATTGTTGCTGTTGCAGTGCCAGGTCAGAGAGGCACCAATATCACCATGTGTGCTGCCATCTCCACTGATGGTGTCTTTTGCCAGTTCAATACAAAATGCCGCCTCATCACATTTTTTGATGCACTAAATGAAAGACTTGTTTCACCTAAAGAGAGAGGGCTGTTGATGTATTTGCCATGCAAGGGGGTAGTTCCATTGGTGCACTGCAACACTGCAAGGGAAAACATCCAATGTGAAGTTCTGAGTATTTTAACACTCTATATTGTTTTTTTAGATATTCCCACCCATAAGTCTCCTTTGTTTTTGTTTTGTTTTTTTTGTTTTTAAACTATATTCAACACTTCTGAGTTTGAACAGTGTAATTTCATATTGATAGCTGTGTTTTGTATTTTGTTGTCCACTGTGTAATGATTGATTGAAAGAATAAATTAATTTGACCACAAGTTGTGGTGTTTGATGGAAGTATTTGCTTATGTTGATTGTTTTTAATGTTTTGTGAGTGTTGCAGCATTTTGCAAACAAAATGAGTCATTTTGGCCATTGAGCTTCAGTTTCATCCTGTGTTAACTGTTTAGAAACTACAGAGTTTTGTTTGTTGTGTTTGGACAAATGGTACATAAATGTTTGTGATTTGTGTAAAACCTTTTTTCAGATATTTTAAAGTATTGTTGGTTGTATTAATTATTGTCAAACATTTGAGAGTTTTGTGCATATTATTTTGAGAAAATTATTTGCATGATTTAGAATTTGTATGAAATGAATGAAAATGTACAATCTGTTTAGGACAATTACAAAGTGTTCAGCTTACTGTGTTAACTGATTTGAGAACAGTGACCTGTGTTTGGAGAAATGTGTCAAATCGATTGAGAAAAACTAACAAATAATTGCGAAGAAATGGCAAGTAATAGTGAATACATACATACATACATACATATATATATATATATATATATATATATATATTAGTGGATCACAAAACTCACGGTTCGGATCTAATTATGGATTTTGAGTCACAGATCGGATCATTTTTCGGATCAGCAAAAAACAAACAAACAATAAAAAAGTTTGGTTTTTATTCATTACTGAAAGCTTACTTTAAGTACTTCTATACTACAGCAAAAACTACTAGCTGAACTAATAAAGCCATTAATAAAACAAGAACAATTACACAAATTACAAGTGTAATGAATACAACATAAAGTTACTAATAAAGTCAGTAACACTAGTATTTAGGTGCAGAAATGTAATAATTAATTGTAAAATAACACAATAGTGCTCTTCACTGCAGGTATTTATACACTGCTGTCTCTTTAAAATCAAATGCATGTACCTGATTGTACTGACACACATCCGGTTTCTTTCTCAGCTGTTTCGGTTCACTTAAGACATAACCAACTGTGTTTACCAGAATACTTGCCAAAACAGGTATTTCAACATAAGTTTGTGTGTATGTTTCCGTTCAAAGAGAAGTGAAAGAGGAATCAATCTGTGTGAATCGCGCAGTCTGAATCGTGCCTCTCTCTCTCTCTCTCTCTCTCTGCGTGTGCTCGCTTCGGGTGTGTGCAGCAGCGGTAAAAAACAAAAAAAAAAACAAACAAACAAAAAAAAACAGGGAACATGTTCTCTTTTGCTTGAATGGTTTAAAATTGTTTGATGGGCAAATTGCAAGCGGCAACCTTCCGTCTCTCTCGTGAAACCAACACGGAAGTGACTTAAACTGTAATTCGTAAACTGGCCGCTAGAGGCTGGCTGCAAAAGGGAGTCAATCCCATAGACTCCCCATGTTAAAATGCCCAATTTTACAGCAGAAAAAAACTTGTTTACAGCCTGGTTCAAAAAATGATTTTGGTCTATAGCTAAATGCCCTTCATGACAACTGTGAGGGGGGTGATTTTTTTTTTTATAACTCATCCGTTTAAATTATATTGAGCCTTAAAGGGATAGTTCACTTTGAAATTAAAATTTGATATCTATCAGCTTACCCCAAGGGCATCCAAGATGTAGGTGTCTTTTTTTCTTCAGGAGATCCAATTTTGATATTTTTAGGTCAAACCGTTCTAGTCTGTCAGTCATATAATGGCAGGTATAGGTCACTGTCACTATAAGAGGGAAAAAGAACATGCACAGAGAAATCCAAATTAAACAATTCCCCATCGTAACTACACATTGATGGCCTAAGACACGAAACGAGCGGTTTGTGTGAGAAAACGAACAGTATTTATATCGTTTTTTACCTCTTGTACACAACCATGTCCAAGTGATCTGAGTGCGCGCACGCATCCGGTGTGTGACGTGTGTGCGCGCGCTCTGGCTTAGTCTGCAAGCGCCGGAAGTGATCTCTCGCGCGTATATGTCACTCGTTGTTTACACAGAGATTTCTGAAGTGTTACCTTTCACTGTGAAGATCTAAACATATTTAGACGTACAGGACATGGAAGACGATTTTGATGAATGAGTGACGTATACGCGCGAGAGATCACTTAATGATTTTAATCATGATTAAAACATCATGATTAAAACATCACTAACCAAAATAACTATGTAAACACCGAAACGCAAGTATTATTCTGATTTTATTACATTTAGAGTAAGTGGTGAATAGTGGATATAGCTACTGTATATAATGCATCTATTGACAGTATAAGGTTGCGCTGCTGAGACGAGGTTCACGCAGCCTCTCCAGGAGAAATCAAAACGCCAACACTAAGAAACTCAGCATACTGAGGTAAAAATTCAAAATGGAAAGTTTTTATATTTAAAATACAGTTAGTTAGGCAACATCACTCAACGTTTTCACCATTAGGACTGTTTAATAGTTCTATAAACAGTTCAATAAGCAAACATAATAATATTAGGTCACTTACATTTTAGGCGGAACCACAGCGCATCTCAAAGCAACCATCCGATTCATTGCTGAATGATTCAGTGTTTTGAACGAATCGGTTGAGTCAAAGTTTCATTAGCCCATGCATAAACATCTGATGAATCTGCCGTTTGAACGAATCGTTTGAATGAACGACTCAATGATTCACTCATTAAACGCTTACTACTGGCACCTACTGGCGTTTTAATTTCGTTGAAAAGTATAATTTCCACCATCATTTCTTGTTTGTATATTGATATATATATATATTTTTTTAAATCTCATAATTTAATGTAGTTGTATTTTTCAGTGTAAATGATTTAATTTTATAACGTATAGATAATAACAATCACTTTATTATAATTGAATTTATAGATCAAATTTAAGAATTTGAAATGAAAGTTCATGAGATGTGGGAGTAGTGGGAAAATGCCCTCTATAAAGTTTAAAAAAAAAAAAAAAAAAGCACTTGGATAAAATATAAAAAGCATGCAGATTTGTAGCCTGTGTCACAGCTGATAGAAAACCGATGAGAATATTGCATTAGAATAAATCATATTTGCAAAAAAACAAAACACACACACACACAATACGTATATATATATATATATATATATATATATTTTCCATTGTCCTCATTTGTTAGGCCCAATTTAACCCTTGCATGTATGTATGTATGTGTGTGTGTGTGTGTGTGTGTGTGTGTGTGTGTTACTGTTACTTGCCATTTCATTTCTTTGCAATTATCTGTGAAATTTACTAGCAATTTCTGAGTTAAAATTGTTTCAAAATGAATGCAACATGAATTTTTTTCAGCATTTATGTGTAGTGTTCGGGGTACGCAATGACCGGATTGGGAACAGTTAAAATGCATTTAGACAGGCCTTGCTTACTTTTTCAAATGACACACCTCTAGAGGATGCACCATCACACACAGGGTTATTATTATTATTATTATTATTATTATTTAAAATAATGCATAAATAGACATTGCAGTAGACCCTGAGAGCAAATATGCATTTATAAGCTTAAGGAAAAGACTGTTGAAAAGAGATGAAGGAATAGGTAAAGATGAAAGAGGAAATGCCCTGAAGTGTGCTCCAAACTAGTCAAAGTGGATAAAAGTATTTTGTAGCTTTCATTGTAAATTACAAGTTTGGGCAGTTTAGTTGAATGTTTCTTTAGAACAAAATGAAGCTCATTGTTCCCACCATTCCACAAAACCTGAAATAGATTGTCCAGGGTGCTCTGGGAAAAGATCTTTTCCTTTCCAGAACAAACATAGCCGTGTCTGCACACACCTTTATCCTGAGAGATCCTTCAAGTTTTGCTCCAAAGCAGGAAAGAATGTAAGAGATTTTACATTCATTTTGAATAATAGGTATTTTTTATATGGAGACATTTTCTTATTGTTTTCCTTTTGTTTTAGAAACAATATTAGTGATCATTGTTTTTTTAATCGATATACTGTATGGTATTATATTTAATTTTCAACTTAAAAATAAAGCAGACTTGTAAAGTATCATTATTATTATATGTATATCATTATATGTATATCATTGCTCTTTTGTTGATTTTGATTGATCCCTTTGGATAAAAGCGTCTGCTAAATGACTAAATATAAATGTAAATGTAAATAAAGTAGAAACCTTAAGCAGAACACCAAAGAAGGTCATTTTGTTGTATAATTTTCTGAGTGGAAGTTCAATAAGTTCCCGTTCCAGTCTTTTCAATTCAAATTCCAGTTCAAACTCTTTTGGGTGTGAAGCCAAAGGAACATAGATTATCTGTATTAAAGGTTGTATTGCCAGCATTGGCCACAATGAAACTACAGGGAGTTAGAGTCAACCGCGGCACTAAAGTTTATTGGCCTTGCCTACAGTGGTTTAAATGCTCACTTAAACAAAGAAGCTGAACTTAGAGCCTGTTTATTTACAATCAAACCACCAGGTAATAAAAAAGTGTTTGCATATTCTCATTTCTTTAATATCTTTAATAATCATAACAAAATAAGTGTTTTGAGACCTGAAATTAAAATTAAGATACAATGTAAAAACAAAATATGTAATTCTAAATATGCTATACATGTATGCTATATGTTAATACACATTAAATACCTGTACATTTCAGTTATTCAAGCATTTGATAAACAAATATCAGGGAACAAGAAGATACTGATTGAAAGGGTTTTTTTGTACTTTATTCTAATCAGCATAATATACAAATTCAGTATATTTATGGCTGGTATTAAATGTACATATGGGAAAATCAACTGAATTTAATTTGAGTATAATTGCATTATTGCTGAGGGACTGTTAATTAAAGTCATATGACAAATGTATCATACATTCAAAGGAAGTGTTATACAAAAAGATGGTGGCCATTACAATATGCTTTTTGAGATGCATACTCCATAATTTCAAAATCGTTATAGCAGCTGTTAATACCTGAGGGATTTTTTGCATGTGAAAAGTTAGTCAGAGCATCAAGTTATTATCCATCAATACTAATGTACTGTAGATTGTATGGCTAAGATCCGGAACATGTACACTAATCTATCCATAAAATATCCCTAATAAAAGCACAAGTGGACCATATCATCAGAAGTATAGCTTGACTTTGAATGTGTGCACATACCAATGTTTGAGTTCGTATTGCGTATGTTGAAAATGTCAATGGGCAGTGATCATTTTGCTCCAAATGACCATTTAAGTCAACATATGTCAAATATTTATTTTCCATTAATAGACTTGGGCTTAAAATGAGCTCATATATAAGTTGCTGGTCTCTCGCTTGTTTGTATTTGTTAGTGTAAGTGTGTCTGTCTCATACCCTTCCTATGTCACGTGGGTTCAGCACTTTCCCAATGAAGAGAAGTGCGCCTGATGGCTCATCTCTGACTAGAAAGAGGAAAGGCCGGTCTACACGGTATTTTAAAGCCAGCGACTGGCGGTTGACAGTGGAGGTGGTGCTGGCATACTCTGCGCCCTCTGGAGCTGTTTCCATGACAACCTTATGATGGACAGCATTTAACTTAACTGGCTGATTGGTAATTTTGACAAGGTCTGTCTCTGCCAACCATTCAGACAGGCCTGACAAAGGAGAACAAATAAGGGAGACAGTGACAAACTATATAAGAAAATAATAAAGTGATAAACTAGCAAAAAATGTGGAATGGTGGTTTTGTCTTACCTAGGTCAGAGAGGGAGGGCAGCAGGTCTTTGCTGTAACTGAGTTTGATAACAGGAAGTGTAAGCAGCACCTGTACTGCATGGAGGGTATTGGAAAGGTCCTGGACAAATTCAGCTGTAAGTGCTTCCTCTATTAGAGTTAGATTCTGTGTCACCTCATCGGGTAAGAAGAAATACATGCTTAATCCGTCCTCCATAGGAACCTGGGCTATCTATATCAGATAAACAGAGATGATGAGCAAATACCAAATTAAATGCACTCAGTATTTTTTTTTTCACTTAAGACATTAAGTGATAATTATTGTGATGCTTTTATCAGCTGTTTGAATTTTGACAGCACTCATTCAATGCAGAGGATCATTGATTGGTGATCAAGTAATGTAATGCTAAATTTCTCCAAATCTGTTCGGTTGAAGTAATAAACTCATCTACATCTTAAATGAGTAATATTTTCAGCAATTTTTTTTTGTTTGTTTTTGTTTTTTGTTTTGGGGTGAACTATTCCTTTAAAATGTGATGTAAAATATGCTTGATTCTACTTGGAGTGTGTCACCTCAAGGGATCACATGACTTGCAGAATCCCATATGTTGCATGACTTTAAATCCAAGCTTTCTTATGAACGTTTTGAATGAGAAACAAACCAAATTTTAAGTTGTTATCAACTAAAAACATTGCCTTCAACCATAGACACACTATCATTTTCACATTTCCATGTTCAAATGTGGCATGTTCACAGTACAATTGTGTAAAGTTTGTGCAGTTGTATGGAAAGTATGAAAACCTTAATGTATTGGTACTGTCCACCCTCTGTTCATATTGTACACCACATTAAAGGAGAAGGAGAAGGAACTGCACACTTAATATAATAATTGTACATGCATAAAACAACAGGTACTGGTACCGTGCAGCCAAGGTCAGGGTCAATACCCATCTTCACTGGGTAATTCTCTTGCTCCATCATGGGAACAAGAGCTGGGGATTCTCCATCCCTCTGGAAGTTCTCCATCTTATTAGCTTTGCTGAACCTAGTTATCCATTTACCTGCAAAAGAATAAATACAAATCACACATATCACTGCCTGGTGAAAAACATAAATCTCCACAAAAGTTTGTCAAGATTATATTTCAATAACATATTTCAAAAGTCACAAATTTAGTTCAAATCACAAATATACTCATTCCCTTCTGTTAAAGTACATACTGCATAAGAGATATTAAAGAGCAAGAGAATCAATCAGAGCCCATTTACCTTTTAAGAAGGCTGCTCCCACAGGCAACACAGCTGTGTTACGAGAAAGCGAAGGAACGACTTGTTCCACTTTTCCACCAGTTTGCTGTTTAAACCAATCATTAGCAGTCTTAAGGTCCCGGGCTCCACCCGCAAGAGTTTGAGGGCGTACCCCATATTGCTTCTCTACACTGTTGAGGTATTCCAGTCTGAGACGAAGTTCTGAAACACACAGAGATAAATAAAAACATTCTCTCTTCTCTCTCTTGAAAACATGCACAACCGCACCCATTTAAATGGAAAAACACTAACTCCTAGCCAAAAGGATGCGATCTGCTGACTTGAAGCCCTTGGCAGATGCTCTGAGTGAGGATAGAAGGTCTTTCAGCGTGTCATGGAGCTGACTGTCTTGCAGGGTGTGGTAGCGGAGGGCCCTGTAAATCTGTTTCTCGGCCCGTTCAGATGCCCCTATGACAAATGGCAAAAAAACTAATTTGAGATTAATGATTTCAAGCTAAAATCTTAGATGACTGCTGTAAGAAAAGTATGGTCTTCCATAGTGAAGCAAAGCCCCACCCATTGAAAGCTGTGTAAAGGCTGCTGAGATACTCATGGGGGACAGGAAGACGCTGGCCTTGGGATCGCGTGCTGCCAACTGACGGAACAGGTTGAATCCAAAATCAGAGGTTGCGGCAGCCAACTTGGTGCGTGGAGTAGTAAAAAGGTCAACCGCCTCTTCCTCACCTTCAGCCTCTGCTGTATCTGTCTGTAGCAGAAGTGGACCATTATAGCCAGTGGAATTACAGTGAAGAGAATGTATCTGAGAACTCATGAAGACCTTACCAACTGAGCATGCGAGAGGGACAGAAGACTCCATAAACCAAACAGCACGACTACCTTCCTCATCCTGATAAATACAAAGTTAAAAGCTCAGCATCTGTGATGAAGACCACCTGTACCCCTTGTACAGATAGTTTTGTTAATACTACTACAAGTACCCAAGAAAATCCCATTTTAGAGTGTTGATTATAATTGAAAAAAAATAAATAAAAAAATAAAAATAAAGGCTACGATGACCTGTGACACCAAACTCTTCATAAATAAATTCACTTTTTTACACCTTGGTAGCAATACATAAAAATATTGGGATTAGATAAATTCATAAATGCCACATAATTATATATAAAAATATAAATAAATAACAAACAGATCACACTGAACCTCAATGTACTAAAAGTTTTTAGTACATTTTATATAAAATTTAAACATTAACTTTCCCCAATCTAAAGACTGGTCATATATACTGCATGCATACATATAAACTACATGATCTTCAAACATTTGCAATAAAAACAGAAAATATGAGTTAAATCCCTAGCCTTTACATAACACTTGACACAGTTAACTTCAGGCAGAGGTTCAAGAAATGTTCCTGCAGCAGTTTCCAACATGGTCTAAAATTTTTCCATGTTTCTTCAGCACATCTGGTTGCCATTAAACTTTCGCTGAGTTCTTGTCCATCAATGGAAAAAAATACTCCTAACAGTAACACTAATATTTTCACATTCATCTAAATGGCTCCCTCGCTGTATCTGCCACGCAGTTAAACCGTTGAGCGTGACTCCATATCCATTGCATATGTCTGAGCTCAACTTGATTCACATTCCACATCTACAATCTGAAAAAAGACACATTTGTGAAACTTTTTAAGCAGTATCAAATAATTATTAGGAGGAAAAAAACCTTTAAGAGGAAAAATATATAAATTATATAGTAGTTATTTTATATTCGTTTCATTTATCGTTCTTATCGCGAAAAGCAAAGGAGATCTTGTTTGTTTACTTAGACAATATATAGCCTACTGAAGTAACAAACACCCAGAGCAGTCTTAAAGAAGAGAAGAAACTGGACAGCTTAAAAAAAACTTATACACTTAACCATTTACATTAAAGAACTAAGGGATTACAAAACTTTGATACTGATTTTAAAAGGATCTGACCTGTTTTCTACTTTACTGTCGTCTCGTGCAGACTCTCAGCTCACAACTGTCTCCGCCAACTGTGCTCGAGCAGATGCATCAGCAGTGTTTTAGTGAAGAATCCCACCCTTTGCTGACGCTAGAAGGTGGTCTGTAACTCCTGAGGAGATAGTGGTGAGAGCTTTGATTCATCTCAGTGACTCAAAGTCCGTTCACCAATCGATCGTTCGTTCCATGTGTGATTTTGAATATCTTTATGCTTGATTTATTCGTAACACATTAACCTCAAAACCTTTTCAGCTTTCTCTTTCTGCAAATTGTATGGTGTAGCGATATATGACAGCACCCAAAATACTATCAAACACTCCAACGCAGCTCCATTTTTCACGAAGGATGGATAAAAAGGCGCACAGGAAACAAAAACCTTGAAAAATGATATACGACCAGGCAAATGCGGGCCAAATCACAGAGATGCCGATTCGCACGGGACTAATTTTATCACAGGACCTCGGTGTTCGGCGAAATATGGTAGGTCATTTGTGGGGGAATTTTTACTTTACAAATTACAGACATGGCCGATTCGCACGGGATTAAGATCACAGACAACCTCCGCAATTATTACAAATGACTGGAGGTCACCAGGTAATACTAATCCCGTGCGAATAGGGTTTTAGTTTAGTCCTTTTTTTAGCATTTTATTTGTTACTATGGAAGCCCGTTTCCGCCACTTAATAATTAAAAAGGTTATTGCGACTTTTTATCTCACAATTCAGATTTTTTTTTCATGTAATTGTGAGATATAAACTCGCAATTGCGAGTTATAAAGTCAGAATTGCGAGATATGTCAGAATTCTGATTTTTTTTCTCAGAATTGCGAGTTTATATCTCACAATTACGACTTTTTAACTCGCAATTGCAAATTCATATCACGCAATTCTGAGAAAAAAGTCAGAATTGCGAGTTTGTCACGCAGTTATGAGGAAAAAAAGTCCGAATTGTGAGATTAAAAAAATCGCAATTACCTTTTTTATTTTTTTATTCAGTGGCGGAAACGGGCTTCCATAGTTACACCTTTTAGCATAAAAAATGATGAGAAACATTCTTTACCACTCGACCAAATAAAGAACAATAATATAGCGTATTTGTAGAATACAAAGCAGCCTAAATGTGTGAAATTATTTATTTAATTTTCGCTATGTAGATTGGTTCATCTTCACGGTTTTAACGTAGCCTATATCTCTGTGAACAATTTTATATCTGCATGTTTAATAACTGGGTTGTATTACTTTCATTAATTTTGAATGGTCCAGTTGTGCATATCCATATTTATTACACAGCTTCCTAGAATACTTGATTCTGATTAGTCAGTTGTGGCATTCAATAGTCAAATATGTTTAAATAAATACTAACCTTCTTCAGCATTATGATCTATATAAAATAATTTATACTCAAATACATTTTTCATGTCCATATATTTATTTATTTGGCAAGTAGCTGTGTAATACCTGAGAAAGTGTATAGTCGGTAAATTACTATTGCAAAATTATTTTGCAATAGTAACCAGCTGACTGGATATTATCCATTACATAAACTTTAGTCAGGCTGAACAGCCTCATTCATGTCAAACTAAATATGACATCCATCAATGGGAGGCCATGAACATCAAAACACTGCATTTTAATTGGGCAAAATATGTACTGTAATATGGACGGATCCATCTTCTCCTTTTAGTTCCCATCCTCCATCTCTTGATGTCTGAGGAATTGCTGAGGAACTGTTTCCTTCCACATATTCAACATGTAACTTAGCATGTTTTCCATATGTGGACTATCATTCAATGTCCCATCATTCTGGGACACTTTGCTTGGATTCATGATGCTTTCAGTTTCAGTTTTTGGGTCATCGCTTTGTTCTGTTGTTGCTCCAGGGTTGGGGTTGGTGACCATACCCAGGAAGAGAGGCATGTAAGAGGCATCATCCACCAGTGCGAAGATGAATGGCATGTTGACCGCAAAAGTAGGAACGGTGCGCACAAGAGTAACAGAGGTTGCGGCTGAAGCCTCGGCCCCCTCCTCACTCAGCTCCATGCTTGAGGCATGTTGTACGCCTGAAACCACTAACGGGCCTGGTGCGATTCTGGAAAAATCAGGCCCAGTAAACAGCAAGCCCAGACCTGAATGAAAGCGATGAGAATGTGTGACAGTTATGTTTTACTGAATTATTAACTCTCTCTTCACAACAGTATTGATCGACTTCATGTGGACCAAAGGACATCCCCTTATATGGGCAGATTTCATCACATGATGGGATTCACAGCCAAAAGTCACTTTATAACATGTAGATATAAGCTTTTTTTTTCTTACCCATGCTTGTGAGTGCTTGTCGCAGATCCTGCTTGTACTGTAATTTGAATTTAGGTAGTTTAACATGCATGGACTTCTCGCTTTGAAAATGTTCATACATGTCCGATATGTTGAGCCTGGCAGCCGCGTTTGACAGATTTCCATGTGAGGGCACAGGCATTACCACCAGAAGACTCATATTTCCTTGAAAAGGGAATCTTGCAACCTAAGGGCAGTATGGAAGAACATCAAACCGAATCAAAATTCCCTATCTACAGACTTTGGGGTAAATGTAAAATTATGATTAATTATACTACAAAATAGCTAGATTACCTGAGTGCCATCTTTTCTATCTACAAACATGCTGAGTGGATATTTGGATCCCATCATCATATCCACTTTTACAGAGGTTTTTTTGTCAATGTAGAAAATATCCTTTACAGTGAACTTGGAATCAAATCGGGATTGCCACTCACCTAAGAAGGGACATGTTTATTTGCTTATTTACATTTCCACTTACTTCTTTTTAATTTATGGGGTCAGCAAATAATAAAAGTATCCACTATATACAAAAGGAAAAATATAAATTAAAACATCTGTCAAGTTCTTGGAAATTGTTTTATATGACCTTTTAAAAAAGTAAAATTTGAATGACTGTAAAAAGTTGTGTGGTGTAACCATCTTTATTTTCAAATTTAAAATTTTTTTTTTTTTAAATGTAATTTTTAAATTTAAAATTTTTAATAATAAGTAATTAATAAGTATAGTTTTCACAAATGTAGTGAAGTATTCATTCAAACACTCATAGGATTTTGGGAGTAATAATAACAATAAATAATAATATTATAAAACTACTTAATAAGGTTTTCTTTTCAAGAATTTCAGAAGATTAGGATGATTCTAAGGGCCATGACCAGAGTGAGGGCCCGATGCAAAAACCCCCTCCCCTCAGCGATTATACTGAGGGGGCCCGAGTCTGTATGCTGTTCAGGAATTCGTGGGGCCCAGAAACCATAGTGGCACCCCTAGTATGAGGACATTTTTACGTTCTCCAAAAAATAATTAAAATTTTAATTCTAAAATTAAAAACATCAAGGTAAAACATAATATATTTTCCTTAAACCTTGAATACATGTGAGTGCAGACATCTTACTCATTATTTTCAAATAAATGTTTTATATTATGTTATTTTTCAAAGTAAAAAGTGTGACTTATCTTAAGTTATTACAGCTGAAATGCAGACCAACCTTTAAAATGAATGGCGTTTATCAGCATTAGAACAACATTTGGTGGAAGACTGGACATAAAGTTGGTTATGTGACCTTTGGTGGCTTCCTCCACCCAACGATTGACTTCCTCAATGGAGGTCAGATGTGCAGGTTCGGATTTGTACAGGTTCAAAGCTCTGTCTACAAAGTCCTGGTTCACCCTAACATCTTCACAAAGACAAAAGCAACAAAAAAAAATCTACAAAAAAACACAAGTAAAGACAACAAAAATAACATTTAACGCAAGTCAACAAATGTTTTGTCCTGAACCTCAAGCTTAAAAGGATCTTACAGTTATGTCAGGTTTACCATGATCAAACAAAACGCCATCAGTTCCTTACTTGGTATGAGGTAGAGACGAGATGCCATCCTGACAGCCTTAGCAGTTAGTTGTTCTTGTAGACAGCTTAAGATTTCATGAAAATTGGGCAGCTCTTTTGCCTGAAGGACTTCCAACAACTTGTCTTCTGTCTTGTTCTTTGCACCTAATGATTTAAAATGAAAGTTCACATATATAAAAATATAACAGCTATAAATTCACACTTCTATATTGTTAATCACAGAATGCTCACCCAAAGCAAGCTCAGCAAGCGCAAGAGAAACACTGAGAGGTGATATGATTATGTTTGGTTGCTCAGACCCAGGCTGTAGTTTTTCTAAAAGCGCCAATCCCAGTTTAGCCACTGCACCACCAACTGCTCGCTGAGCTTCCAGGCTTAAGACATCATTGCAGTTCACTTTGCCATCATCTGTTTCATTAGAAGCCTGAAATGAGAGTGGCAGAAATGATCATAAAAAGACTGTGCAATTTTTAGAAATAAGTTTTTTGAAACAAACAATGTGAATGACCAAGATCTGGAGAAAAAAAAAAAGGAATATCTCATAGTTTCTTACCAACAGTCCAAACCTAAAGAAACAGAGTGTTATAAGCACTATAAGACAGTGCTTCATGTTCTTACTGTCAGCCTGGAACACACAAAACAGATAATTTATATTTTATTTATAATAATAATAATAATAATAATTTATATTATATTTATATATATTATAGCTTCAAATATATATAGCATATATATATATATATATATATGTGTGTGTGTGTGTGTGTGTGTATTCATATATACATAATAAATATACACAGTACGCACACATATAGTACACTCTCTCTCTCTCTCTCTCTCTCTCTCTCTATATATATATATTAGGGCTGGTATTTTAACTCGTTAATTAGATTAATTACGGTAAAAAATAAAGCTTTAAAATTATTAACGCTTTTAAAACCCTCATCCGTCCCTCGGGTCAAAACGACCCGAAACTGATTTTCAAAGATTTTTTAAAAATTGAGCATTGATCGTTATGATCCAAGACTTCTTGACTTTTGTCACACTTGCACTGGGAACACACACAAAAAAAATTTGAGTGGATTTGAAGATGTTAAGTGGGTGTGAAAAAAAAAAGTAACAAAAGTGTCTCTCGCGGGTCAATTTGACCCAGACCCAAAAAAGTATAGAATTTATGAAAAAACTGCGGATTTTTTTAATTGCATTTTGTCACACTTGATCATAGAGCACACACACACAAAACGATTTGATGATTTTATGTGGGTGTAATAAAAAAAGTAAAAAAAATTTAACCTGGCCACAGGAATTTGACCCAGCCATAGGAATCAATGGAATTTCAAAAAAAATTGGAAATTGGGGGGGGGGGGTTACCATAAAAAATCTGACACAATCCAGGAAAGATGCATACTCAAACGAAGGGCTGAGACTGCAGAATGTCCCCAATGCAGAAAAAACTCACATACCCATTGTTACGCACGCAATCGCATACATGGTACACACACATACATTATAACATAAATAATGTTTCTGCTGGGAAATTAATATCATTTTGACTTTTTTTTTGACCAAACACAGTTAAATTTAAGTGATGAGGTGAAGACCAATGATTTGATATCATTTTTATATTTTTAAATTTTTTAATTTATCTTTTATATTTATTACATATTTATGAAAATTTATGGATATGCATGTGCTTGGATTAAAATACAGTATAAATTTATATATATTTTTACAAAATATTGTTTTTAAAATGTTTTATATATATATATATATATATATATATATATATATATGAAAGCCTTGAGATATATCTGAAAGCTAAATGAAGCCTCAAGTTGGTGTAGTTTTCAAGATTTCACTTTTTGAGCTCAGTTGAGAATCTCCATAGGGCTCAATAGGCCCATCTAGTGGCTGAAACTATAAATGCAGTTTTTTGTCATTTTTCCCAACCAGATGGCCTCAGAGACACTCAGACTTAGTTCACACTGCAGGCTAAAGTGGCCCAAATCTGACTTTTTTGCCCAAATGTGACCCATATCTGATTTTCTTATGACAGTTTGAACAGCACAAATCCGATTTTTTCAAATCAGACCCAGGCCACTTTCATATGTGGTCCTAAATCGGATATATATCCGATGTTTTGCAATGCAACTTCAGTCTGAACGGCCAAGTCGCATTTCATGTGATTTTTACGTCATTGAAATGTGACAGACGTCACAATTCTGTGCTGGAGGAGGAGGGAAGATTAAAATCACAATGGCAGAAAATATATAGACAATACTATCACTTTGTTATTTAGGCTCCGATTGCACATTAACTTAAAAATTGCTAAACACATACTAACAGAAGCAGCATCCATTTTTATTTCTGCAAACACAGTGCGCTGCGTCTGACGTCACGTCTTCTTCTGTGCATGCGGGTCACTTCAAGGCCGTATACGGTTCACACATGAGACTGATGGCAGTCGCATTTAAATGACAATGTGAACAACAGTGCAAAAAAATCAGATTTCAGCAAAAAATCCGATCTGAGCATTAAGACCTGCAGTGTGAACTGAGCCTCAGTGACCTAGTTCCTGATGGATAATGATGTTTAAAGTAGAAATTGTGTCTTTGTTTTTTTTTGTTTTTTGGTGAAATTATGTATGAAAATATGCTAATTTCCATAAAAAATTCAGAATTTAAGGGAAAAAAAAAAAAAATCACCAAAAAATAATAACAAAACCTACATAAATAATTAGAATTTAAAAAAAAAAAAAAAATAGATTAAAAAAAATAATAATTTCAGGACTGAAAAAAAAAAGTGTAACGTTGAAGGCCTTCGGGTCATTTTGACCCGCGAGGGACACTTTTGTTATAGGTTCGGGAGGGACAGATGAGGGTTGCACTTGCACTTTACTTAACTTTACTTCACTCCTGAATGAATCAGCCATTTGAACGAATCAAATGAATGAACAAATGACTCAATGACTTAATCATTAAAACATTTACCACCACCTACTGGCAGTTTTAATTTATTATTTAGAGTATCATTTCAGTAAAGAAATAATTTCATATTTCCATAGTAATAATAATAAAATTAATTATTAAATTAAGAAAGAACCTTGGGAAAGATTGTGTTTCAGAGGAGAACTAGCCCCCGACTGAGCCTGGTTTCTCCCAAGGTTTTTCCTCGATTCTGTCACTGATGGAGTTTTGGTTCCTTGCTGTATGTATGTATATGTATGTATATGTGTGTGTGTGTGTATATATGTGTATATATATGCATATATGTGTATATACTAGTGCTGTCAAACGATTAATCACGATTAATCGCATTCAAAATTAAAGTTTTTGTTTACATAATATATGGGTGTGTACTGTGTATATTTATTATGTATATATGAATATACACACATGCCTGTATATACTTTGAAAATATTTACATGTATTTACATACATATATGTATATTCATATAATTTATATAATTTATATATATATATATATATATTTAATATATAAACATAACATATTTTTCTTAAATTTTCGCATTATTTTGAATGTGATTAATCACGATTAATCGCTTGACAGCAATAATATATACTTATTTAATTATCGTCTTAACCAGGAAATGTTCCATGTTATTATACAATATGTCTTTAGAAGATCATTGTGTGTGATTTCAGCTTGAGGGACAGCCAAATATGTACAAAGGTACAGATCTCACCCCCTACAATGTAAAGTAACCCACAAAAAACTGTTATATATATATATAAATCTTTGTCAATGTTGATTAATAATGCATGTTAGTTCACTGTGCATTTACTATTGCGAAAAATACAACTTTTACTTATTTTTAAATGTATTAGTAAATACTAAAATTAAGGCTAATAAATGAGTACATTGTTATTAGTTAATTATTGTTCAGCAGTTAATGTTAACTAATGTAGTTTTTTTTTTTTTTTTGACGTAACAATATTGTGCATCCAGTAATTTCTTGTATATTTACAGATTAACTGTACAAAGTTGACATCATGTACAGCAGCATGAATAAATTGTGATCACATTGTAACTATTTGCTGGTTTATTTTGCTGCTTTTGTTTTAGATGCTAACATTTGCTACTAGTGTAATGTCTAGAGTCTTTCTTATGGCAGATTGTGTTTACTTTTTTGACAACCCATAAAAGTTATGTTAATATAAAAAAATATTAATTAAAAAAAATCTATTTTCTATTTTCTTCCAAAATTCAGAATTAAAGTGTCAATGCTTGTTTAATTCTGTCAGTTATTTGTATATGTCAGCACAATCATCACACTAATACAATTTTAATTTTAAAGGTTTTAAATATTGAGCAACTTCTTTTTAATTCTGAAAGACAAAAATATATTAATTTGAGTTAATTTGGTAAAATTTGTTATGCAAAAACACATTTTTCCATCTCACATTTCCCTGTCAACTGTCCCAGCCAAGAAATTTTCTGCCATGCATACCTGTATTCTAGATAATTTATGAATATGCCACATATCACTAGATGCAAAATTTAGGCAGTTAATTGACAACAAAAAAACTATATAAACTTACCTATCCAAAATTTTGACAATAAAGAGGTGATAAATACAGGGAGAGTGAATGATGTAGATCCAGAACAGATGACTAGAGTAGAATGCTCTCAGACACTGTGCTGTTGGTTAATGTTTCATCATCCATTGACTTGTGTCACCATTTAGTTTTAAATGTAAATATTAATATATGTGATCCTGGGTCAAGAAACCCAACGAATCATCACCAAAACAGATATTATTTAGGTTATGTTAAAAATCAAAAACTTTAATAAATGTGAAAAAGAAAGTACAAACAATAATTCAGTTGTTTGTTGTTCCAAGGACATAAACAATATTAAAATGAATTATATTTTCATGTACATGAAAATGCATTAACAGACAAAATGAATTATTGCACTGATTTACCTGTATACACCCTGACCATGAACAATAAACAAACAAGCAAAAACTATTAAATTATCAAAATTATATAAATAGACTGACTTTGATGAACTTTGGTGTAATTATACGTATATAATACTGTGAAGAGATAAACCATTTATTGCCAAGTTTCTGGGGTGTTATTATATCCTGCTATAACTATTGTACTACTAGAATATATCACGTTTGAAAGTAGTTTCAAAAGCCTTAAATGGACTTTATTTGTCCAGTGTACCCTGTACTGTTCCAGCTCTCCACCTACGCAAAACCTTGAATCCTTACTCCCGCCCCATTAGATTTAATGGCCACCATACTAATTCAAAACGAGGCATCAACCTGCAAAAAAAGTCAGTCATGGTTAGTAAATTATTCTCAACATTTGTCAAGGGTTACAATTAATATGATCTTGACATTTTCACCAAAAAAAGTACATATGTATATATATGCTTATATGTATATATATATATATATATATATATATATATATATATATATATATATATATATATATACACACACACACACACATATATATGTATGTATACGTACAGTATATGTATATATATATATATATATATATATACACACACACAACATATATATGTATATATATATATATATATATATATGAAGAGTTCAGCTGCAAAAGCCTCTAAGTGCTGTCTAAAATTTTCTTCTAAAATGAGCATTTTTATCAGGTTCCTATATTTGTATTCAGTTATGTTCATTTCACTTTAATTGCATAGAAAACGACCTATACATTGCCATTAGAGTAAAATTACTGAACCTAAACATATAGGAGCCTGATAAAAATGCACATTTTAGATGTATATATATTAACCATATAAAACATATAGGCCTAATGTCATACTGTACCTAAATAAATAAGAGAATATACTGGGCTAGCCTCTCTTATTGTGATATTTGATGCTGTCTTGTTATGATATGTGATGTGAAATGAATATTGTTGTCAACAACAGGTCACTTTCAAAGCCCACCAATCAACATAAGCGTTGTAACTAATGTAACTAATGCCCAATAACACCAATAGCAGTAATGTTCAATAGCTGCGTGATTTTGGCTAGATGCTTTAGAATAGTAAAATATCACTGAAAATGTTATTCTCTACGTTTGACTCTAGGGGGAGCCACAGCTAAATAAATAGATACGTGAAGACGTGGGAACACGTGTTCAGAAGACAGGCACTTCTGTCTGCATACGGGGCTTTCGAGGTACAGATATATGCTTGTAAGTTACTAGGTGCGTTCGACTTGAAGCACGGCTACAGACGGCGGTCAACGAGAGTAGCCGCTTGGAGTCGGGGGCGGAGTTAAAAACGGAGCCGTCAAGTCGGACACTTTCTGCTCCCGTTAGTGACGCTCACGCGGTGTTTGCATACTCTATCACAGATGAAGTGAATAAAATCCAATATTTGTCAAATACACAGATGTTTTAGAAACGTTTTCATGAGCAACAGAAACACTTTTTATATACTGTTTAATACAGCGCCATCTGTGTAAGAATAAAGTTCAACATAATCATAATCTATTTAAATACTAGGCTATTTAAATACATATGCTTTTATCAGTGTTTTTTGATAAACGTGATAAACGTGACTCAATATAACATTGCGACTACAGTAAAAAAAATATATATATTTTACTGTTCAAAACAGATTTGTAGCCCATTATTGGAATTGAAAAGGTTAGAGAATAAACCCGAAACACACCTGATTATTGTCATGCGGTGAATCTGGCCAATCGTGAAACAGTTGTGTCGTAAATGGCGCTCTGCAGTCGCTCTGGAGAAACTGCGGCCCAGATAAACCAGGCTTTAGCCGGCTGATCTCGAAAACGCTCTTTCGTGGCACTTTGATGCCACACGTGACAGTCACGAGGCGTCGGTCCGTCTCCGTCGGACAAATTTCTAACCAGCATGCACTGCTTCAAGTCAGAATTTGATCGATCTGCGCAGCGCTGCATTAAGTCGAACGCACCTACTGACTTGGTCGGCATTGCTGGGAACGCCCACAAAAAACGTCATATCCGTTTAGGCCGTGGGGGAAAACAAACCATTCGAATTAATACGCGGAGACCATGTTAGTCGCTTGATCTTTACTTTTTGTTATGATTTCGATTGATTTTTGCTTGGTGCAATGCTGAAAAGTTGCTGTGTGGCGTTCTGTACCTCTAATAAGTAAAAAAAAAAAAAAAAACGATCTGAAGTTTTATATAGGCTACTGCCGAATATACGGTGGCCGAGAGAGCTCAACGCGCTGTAACTTCAGAAAACACATGCAAATAGAAAAAGCACCAGCAAATCAAGAAAATATCTTCATCAGCTTGACAGCAGGTGGTGCAAATGCTCACAACACAAACAAATAAAGAAACGCACTGCAAATGCTCACAACACAACCAAATAAATTTTATTTGCAGTGCGTTTCTTTGTTTGGTTGTGTTGTGAGCATTTGCAGCGCGTGTGTTGTCAAATTGACGAAAGTTGTTTTCTTAATTTGCAGCTTCATTTTCTATTTGCAGCGCGTTGAGCTCTCTCGGCCACCGTAGGAATAAACAGACGGAGGTAGCACCAAAGACTATAGAATACCAAAGACGTGTCACTCGTATAGTTTTGAATGGGGAAAAATGCAACGCTTAATATGGCCGCCCAATCGCAGGAAGCCCCGCCTTCTGAATGAAAGAGCCAATCGCTAATCGGTAAAGTCAGCGCTTCACAGCAGCTGCCGTTAGAAGTCCCGGTTGCTATCGAAACAGTCAGCGCTCTGAGACGCGCGCTCTGGACTGCGCTTGCGCACTGGCTGATCTAGACTGAAAAATAAGCTTTTTATAACGCTATTTGAGGAAAAGAAACAACATTTATGACACAGCTGTTTTCCGATTTCATTGGTGATTTCATATATGAAATTTAATCGTACAGCAATTGAACAGTTTTGGAGAATTTGATGTTCCCCACCAAAGAATGGAGCTCACTCTTGGATGCGAAGAGGCGTTTCAAAGATGGCCGCCGAGTGACATGACTTGTCTTAAAGAGACTTTGGTAGCACACAGCATCAGAACTCCGACAGCAGTTACGGATATACAACGTATGAAACATATCAAGCTTAATATTCATATTTATATGCACTCCAGATAGGCTAGACTACCCTTCAATGACCTGTCATTAGTCCCGTCCCCCTGCACATAACTGATTCTGATGGGGCTTACAGCAACCCTCCTTCACATCAAATAAATGTCACTCCCTGATATTTTGTGATGTAAATGTCATAATCTATTAAAACATTTATTTCATATTATACACAATCCCTTACGAAAATTAACAATGGTATTACTATAGTAAAAGTAGGCTATAGTAGGCTAACCATGTTTTTTGGGCGTTTTTATTACCAATTGTAGCCTATAACCACAGTTTTACTACAAATACCATGGTTAAACTATGGTTAGTGCAGCAAAACAATTTTTTTTTGTTTTGTTTTTTTTTTTTTTTTATAAAATGGTTTACCTATAGTAACCATGTTTTTTGGTTGTAACCACGGTTAATTTTCGTAAGGGATATTTTCATGTTATTTTATATCTTTTCATTTTACAGCGTGTATTTGTAAAAATGATTAGGTTAGCACACATCATATAATGCTGTGCATTTCAAGGCGCTTCAGTAGACCTTTAATGTTACCTATGTTTTGTCAATGTTAAAATTCTTTTTAATATATCAATAAACTATCACAGGCTTTTACTCTAGTCTTTATCACTTTATTAAAATTAAGCAAAACAAAACGACAAATGTTTACTTTCACAACGTATAGGCTTGTAGTAAGCTGTCTCTTGCCTGGAGACTCAATCAGGTAACAAAAAGTGTCGGGAAACGACACCTCTGGCCATTCCGTTGGGTCGTTTGGCCAGTCACAGATACCGTACGGACAGTCCGACCCAATACGGCTCGGTTTTTCGACGTATCTTGCTCTGTCGAGCGGCAGAAATGATTTTATGTAGGCCATTCTGGGTCAACACCATGCTTTTCCAATGAGGGGGAAAGGATCGTTTTCCCCCACGCTGACTCCGCCCACACAGCTATGACGCGACACCGACCAAGTCTATAGCTACTGCGGAAAGTGTTCTGTCATCCTGCTCCAAAAAATCTATTTGTCTGTAACATATAGGTTATATATAGGTAAAATAGGTAAAACATATAGGTATATATAGGTAAAACCTTCAAACTCTAGACTTCTCTTCTAGTTTAAAAAATACACTTTCATAGCTCTGAATTGTGAACAACTAATTCCTTTTTTAAACAATTTTTTTCTTTTGCTGCAGTTGATACAAAATGCTGATACAATGTTGATATTTTACATCTCACATTATGCATTTGACAGATGCTTTTATACAAAGAGACGTTCTTTGCAAGATATAGCCAACATTTTATTAGTTTACGCAACTACTATAAATATATTGTAAATATATTAACATTTTACAAAAAGGTTTCATTAGTCGGTGTTAGTTAATGCTTAAACTAACATTTTAATAATAAGCAATATATTTGTTACACTATGTATTAACTAACAAGTTACCTAGCCAATGTTAATGAGTTAAACCTTATTGTAAAGTGTTACCAATACATTTTATAGGCTATTCTATACTAGAAACTTCAAAATTCAAAATTCCAGGTACAGACCACCTGAACACATTCTGACAAGAAGAATGAGCAAACAAACTGTGCAAATGAGCAAAAACAAAAACAAAAACATGGGCAACGGGCAACACTAACCCAAAAGAGACTTGTGTTTCTTTGACATTACATTGTACTTTGTTTTTGTTTTTTTTTCTTTAATTGTCTACTAAATATTTTACGATTCCATCCTGTAAAACTTTAAAACGAAATGAAAATGTCCTTGTTTTTTTCCTTGTATGCATTTGTGACCAGTGGGAAAGACTTCAAAGCTGGCCAAAGTCAAGTTTAATCACTTCAGCTTTTTTTATTACACAATTTGATTGTATCATAAATAAATAATCCTTTTATGACTGTTGTATTCAATCTAGTTATTGATTATTCTCTGTCTTTTATTGTTTTTACAGCCTAGCAGCAGCAAAAAGTTCACCTGTAACACAAAACCATGGGTTCATCAGGATTTCCCATAACTCAGTGATGACTTAAGGAAATCTCATCCTCACCCTCACACAGAGAACTATTGTCAGTCTCTCAGGAGGTCTGTGAGTCTGGCTCCCTGCTGGTTCTGTGTAGAGTTTCAGCAAAGGCAGCAATGTGTACCCACTGTTTATCTCTCTGTCATTCAGCTCTACTTAGAAAAGAGCACATTCTTGTCTTCTCTTTGCTCTTCCCCATCCAATCTCACCTTCCTAGTTCCTTCAGGCTGTGCTGGTCCATTGCTTTCGAAGACCCTTGTGAGAACTATTAATCAGGAATTTAGGGGTTTGTGAACAGTAAAGGAGATGTCAAGACAGAAGAAGTGTTTAAACATTTTGATGCTGCGAACAGATACTACAGGGGTCCATTGAGAAGACAAAACTTATTCTCATGACATTTCTCTTAATGTTCATCTTCTTAAAAAAGTTATTATAACGTATTATCAAGAAAACCCTCAAAATATGTAGGGAGGCCCCTCGGTTGACTGAAAGTCTAACTGAGGGTGTCCACAGGTTGGTAAAATCTGAAAATCCCTGGATTAGAGGATACATGAGGTCTCTAAAAAGGTTAATAACTCTTTTTGAAGTTAAGGTTTGCAAAGGATCCGAAGAAAATAATTTATTGTAATGCCAACAAATGTTTAGGTCTATAAACTGAACTCTGTTGGATCAGTGTTTTCCAAAGTAAATCAAAACAAAATATTAGGAAAAAAATAAAGAAATAAAAATAACATAAATAAAATAAAAACATTTTACATTAAAGTATATATACGTATCAACAGCATTTTAAACAACATTGCAATAACTATTAAGGTTGGAAGAATAGAATAGAATAGAATAGAATAGAATAGAATAGAATAGAATAGAATAGAATAGAATTTGCGCCTTAAGAGGTAACCATTGCAACAGACTGCTGAACCATTTTCGTTGATATACATGGATAAAAGCTAAGTATTATTTTAAATTGTATTACTTATTTACATACTGCAAGTAAATGAGCAAAAAAAAATAATAATTACTTAGACGTTCTCTTAAAACTTTGACCCTCATGAAAGTCTTTGAATCATTTAGTTCCTGTATATAAATATAATATATTTTTAAATGAGTTATTAGGACAATCCAAGATTGGGATATTCTATAAATTGTTAGTCAGTGGCCTACTATGAAGAAATCTAGACCTGCATAGGCTCTGTGTTTACATTTCCAAAAACAAATACATTAAAGTGATAAGTAAGTTATGCTAACAAATCTTTGGTGATGAAATTCACAAGTTAATATTTAATAATTGAAAATGGCAAGGTACGAATCTTGCAAGCGCTTAATTATGCGCTCCAGTGTGTGCGGCGCTGAGTGTGAGTGTGCGTGCGTGCGTGTGTGTGTTTGTGTGAGAGAGAGAAAGACAGTGACAGAGCGCGAGCCCAAGCACTGTCCACAGATCAGAACATACAAGTTTGCGCAGTTTCCCCCCGTTTTGGACTTTTCTTTGATAAGTTATCATAAGCCGAAAATGATGGTTTCACATGTACTGAAACATGTATGGTGGATGAAAAATGGACTGATTCTCTTTTGCACCCCATTTCTTCTCCTTCCTTTGCCACTTGTCATTGGAACAAAGGTAAGTCTAATTTTACGATGCATGTAAAATGTTTTAAATAGGCAATAATTGTGACTAACTGAAAAGCTTAAGCTCCATAAATACTTTTTACGAGTGTTGTGTCGTTCCCACAGGCCAGTGAGTGATTTGACACAGTCAAGTGTTTCTAAAATGTGTCATAAAGAGTCGAGAATTGCTCAGAGTTGAACTTTTTACGCATCTTTCGAGGTTCTTTCAGCCGGATTTCTTGGAGAGCAAGCATGGGTACGAGACCATGCATTGGGGCGACACATTCCTTCACCACAAACACACAATGCCCTATTTTTGTTTTAACCCTTTGTTGTCACATTTTTTTTTTTCGTGGTACCAAATAAATATAAACCAAAGATCGTCTATAATTTTATAGAAACAATATAATCGACCAACCTGATTCAGTTGTTTATTAAATATTATATATTTTGTACAAAATCACGAGAAAAAAAAAAAAAACCCTGGTTGCAGGTGCCGGTCATCTAGACAGTAGACCACTGTACATCATATAGCCGCTAGCAATGTTACATAATTACAATCTAGATAACAATGTGTGATGTGTTAAGATTTTTATGCCATTATTTTGACACAAATGTCTGAATGTTATCAGATATTTTTTGCTGTGTTGTGATTTAGAGTGTTTCTGAGTGACTGAATAACGAAAGGAACTTTGCACCTTATGCTTGTCTTAAGTCAGAGGATAGCATCCAAGTACATCCAACATACATAAAACAAAACATCCCTACAGTTACACATTACAATTTTAAGTTGCTGGAAGATGGAAGTTTAACAGTGTTTAGATAAGGTCCCGATTCCATGGTGTTTTTTGTTGTTGTTGTTGTTGCTGCTGTTTTCCTCCATACAAAGGATTCTTAAATATAATGATTCCATTGTGAGGGACCTTCACCTTAAAATATAAATACAGACAGCTATACATGATATTATAAACACATAGTGTCAAATTCAGCAAATTTAGGTATTTACAGTTTTCTCTGAACTTTTCCATGAACCCCAGTTTGTAAACCCCTATGTTATTTCTCATAGGATTTGGACATATTTTAGTTAACTGTGTAAAATGTACACTTTATAATAACTTACCATGCCACAGAGTTGGGCAGAATTCACAAATGAAGAATTTGGTCTCTTTCAATTAACAAATTAACACACCACACAAAAATTTGAATCGAAATAAAGAATTTACTTTTATTTTTAATTCTAAGAAATGGAATTCACAGATAATTAATTCTGGGCAATGAAATGTTCTTCATGTTCTCAGTTGTGGTTCAGAAAAATTTATTTATTTCATTTATTTATTTATGTATGTATATATGTATGTTTGTATGTATCTATTTATCTAAAGAAACATTTCTTATTATTATCAATTATGAAAACGGTTATGTTGCTTAATATTTTTGCAGACACCAAGCATTCTTTGATGAATAGGAAGTTTAAAAGAACATTATTTGAATTATAAATCTTTTGTGACATTATAAATGTCTTTACTGTCACTTTTGATCACTTGAATCCTTGCTGAACAAAACTATATATGTATTGACCCCAAACATTTAAATGGTATTGTATATATTGATATGACACACTCTTGTTTTTCATCTGCAGGAGGCTGCATGTGCATATGTTGTTGCACTTATGGCAGTGTACTGGTGTACCGAAGTGCTGCCACTGCCTGTCACTGCTCTCCTGCCAGCTGTACTCTTTCCTCTCTTCAGAATCATGGAGTCCAAAGATGTAGGTTTGAAGTCCTATATAAACCAAAGTCATCCTATTAGTATATCTGACATTACTTCCAACAATGTCTCCTGCTTTAAAACGTGTTCATGGCATGTTGTGTTATTCTCAGTCTTTTCTTTTTAACTATACACCACTCAATTCAATTTTATGCATTCATTATGCGTGTAACTTAAACTTTGTATTTCAAATATCTGATGTCTGTATGACAGGTGTGTATGCAGTACCTGAAGGACACCAACATGCTGTTTCTGGGTGGACTGATGGTGGCTGTAGCTGTTGAGCACTGGAACCTACACAAGAGAATTGCACTCCGAGTGTTGCTCATTGTAGGCGTACGACCCGCTCTGTAAGCATTTCAAATCTACTGGAATCTTCTCATTGTTAAGAGCAGTATCAGTAAGACCTCTTCTGCCTTTCTGCAGACTGATGTTGGGCTTCATGGGTGTAACGGCCTTCCTCTCCATGTGGATCAGTAACACGGCTACAACAGCCATGATGGTGCCCATCGTTCAAGCTGTGCTCGAGCAGCTCAACAACACAACAGAACAAGAGCAGGCCTCCACTCCAGAGATTGATGAGAAAAACACTGAGAAACAAACTGACACACAGGGTGAGAAAAAGGGTCTGATGAACAGGAATAGTCTTAAAATTAAAATTCTGTCATTAATTACTCCACCTTCATGTCCTTCCAAACCCATAAGACATTCGTTCATCTTCAGAACACAAATTAAGATATTTTTGATTAAATCTGAGCACTCTCTGACCCTGCATAGACAGCAACACAACTGCAATGTTCCCAGTCCCAGAAACGCAGTGGCGGGCCGTGCATTTCACACCTAGGCCTTCAGTGGCGTAGTACATGAATTAATCCACCTCATAATACCGTCATAACGATGCCACAGCTATAGAAACCATAAATATTACACAGAAATGCAGTATAACAGGGCACTGCATCACAGACAGGCATCTCATGTAGTGAGAATGAATGCTATTACCAAAGCTAGAAACCCAATTAACACAATTCAACAAGTTGCCACACCTGCGCAACGCACATCATCTTTAGCTGAAACATTAATCTGAAAAAAAAAAATAACACAAAAACAGACCAACCGATGTTCTTACAGACATTTATTAACTCAAACCTATTTATACCTTACAGATAACATTGGTATAAAACAAATAAGGCGATTACATGTGTTTTAAAGTTGACCTAACAATTTAACAAACTCTTACTGCTTTCCATCTTCACAAGTCTCTCCGCCGGTCTCCCCGCGCGCTGCGGGAGGAAAATACTAGTTAGCACAGCTTTACCGGGAAAGTGAGCAAGACGATGAAGAAAAGTGTATACATGTGTTTTAACGCACCCCTATGACTCTTCAGGACGAGTCTCCCATCGATCTGCCTCTGCCAGCGGCGCTGCGGCCGGAGGAAAAGACCCGTTAATACAGCTCGACTCGGAAACTGAGGTATTCTTACAGAAACTTAAACCTGGCTTTATATCTCGAAAATAACATCAGAATACAATGCATAAAGCGATTTTTTAAAAAAAGTCAAAAATGAAATATAACCTACCATACTCTTGTAGTTTTTCATCTTCACGAATCTTTCACAGCGCTGTTGCAGAGGAGGTGTGCTTGTTTTTCGCGGTCATTTAGTACTTTAATATTTAGATTTATAGAAGGCGAATATTTTTCAGAATGCACTGAAAATCTACAATAACGCACTGTATACAGCATACACGTTAAGAAACCTGAGAAACAATAATAATACTGTGAAAACAAAAATGATTTACAGTGATGCTGTTAGCTAGCTTTGACTAGTACACTCTCTGAGCATCCAATCAAAGGACGAGAAAACGCTGACGTTATCATAAGCCTGCTAGATGGAGAAGGGTATAACTGCAGCCTGGAGATATCCAAATGGAGGCGGGAACTCCAAAACGGGGTGGGCGCTCCAAAATAGGGCGTGGCTTCCTCCCATTAGGTGCGTTCGACTTCATGCAGCACTTAGCAGACCGATCGGAGGCTGACTTGAAGCAGTGCATGCCGGTTAGAAATTTAGACCGACTTGAACCGGCGTCGACGCCACGTCACTGTCACGTGTGGCATCAAAGTACCGCGATAGCGTTTCGAGAGCAGCCGGCTGACTCAGCCGGCGCAATTTCTCCAGAGCGACTGCGGGAGCGCTGATGACGACACAGCTGTTTCAACATTGGCCAAACTCACCACATGACAACAATGACGTGTGTTTCTAACATCTTCAATTCCAATACTGCTCACAAATCTGTTTTTAGAACAGTAAAAGCTTTTTTACTGTATAGTCGCAATGTTATATTGAGACACATTTAATAAAAAACACTGATAAAAGCAAATATACCCCCACTTTATTGGTATTTATATAGTATGTTTATGTTGAACTTCATTCTTGAACAGGTGGCCCTGTATTAAGCAGTATATAAAAAGTGTTTCTGTTGCTCATGAAAATGTTTCTGAAATGTCTGTTTATTTGACAAATATTGTATTTTATTCACTTCACCTGTGATAGAGTATGCAAACACCGCGTGAGCGTCACTAACGGGAGCAGAAAGCGTCCGGCTTGAAGTGTCCGTTTTCAACTCCTCCCCTGACTGCAAGCGGCTACTCTCGTTGATCGCCGTCTGTAGCCGTGCTTCAAGTCGAACGCACCTATTGACAGACAGGCACATAACACGCATGCGCAATTTTTTTCTACCAATCAACTTCAGCGCAAACTCCACCCCACAGCTGATTCTAAAGATTTTATTGGTTGTGTCAATCATTTCCTACACTATGCTACAAAAAAAAAATGCTAACCACTAAACCTACCCCACACCTGACCCTAACCTTAACCAGTGAAACTGGCACTGAAAATAAAGTTGCAGTTCAGGAGATAAGCAGCATTAAGATTATGCGATAGTGAGACGGCTGAGTCAGGCTTCCGTTCGTTCTCATTAACCCATAACTGGACCTCACTGACAATGGCACTTTTAGCTACACCCAGCGTCACTCACCTAATCCCACCCTGCAAATTTGGGTGCCTGGACACGTTCCTTAGCAACAAAGCGATAGAGTAAAATCTTCGCCTGCGCTGCTCTGGGACGGCTTCGCTGGAGAGCTCATAGGTGATTCCCGCTTATGTCATAAAACAGACGTTCAAACCGGTCTGAACACCACTGGCCACGAGCTTTGCTCTTTTGCTCTCACGAAAAATATTGATTTATATGGCATATTTTATTTTAGATAAACTAGAAACAATGTTTAATTTATAAAAGTGTTATTTGAAATGTAAACTAATTAATAAGTGGCTGAACCCAGAGCCAATGGGCCAAAGTCTTTACCTTAAGAAAGAGACCCCGCCCCATTTTGGAGGTCTTGCCCACATTTGAGTTCACTCACATTTTTATCTCTGGCCTGCAGTTATACCTACTTGGCAAGTAGGTATAACTGCAGACCGGAGACCTTCCAAAATGGGGCGTGAAACTCCAAAAGTGGGCAGAACCTCCAAAATGGGGCGGGGTATCTTCGCGTTAAAGACTTTCACCATTGGCTCTGGCTTCAGCCAGTTGTTATTGATTTACATTTCAAAATAACACTTTATAAATTAAACATTGTTTCTAGTTTATCTAAAATGAAATATGCTATATAAATCAATATTCTCGGTGAGAGCAGAGCCCAAAGCTCGTGGTCAGTGGTGTTCGGACCGGAGTTTGAACCTCTGTTTAATGATATAAACGGGAATCACCCACGAGCTCTCCCGCGAGCCGTCCCAGCGCAGCGCAGCGCAGGGGAAAGATTTTATTCTATCGCTTTGTTTTAAGCAACGGAGGTGTCCCGTGGCTTGAAATTCGCAGGGTAGGATTGGGTAGTGACGCTGGGTGTAACTAAAAAGGTGCCATTGTCCGGTGAGGTCCGGTTGGGGAGTTACGGAACGGAACGGAACCTCCCGGCTAGGCGATCTCATATCACAATCTTATTAACTGCTTATCTCCTGAACTGCTACTTTCTTTTCAGCGCCAATTTCACTGGTTAAGGTTAGGGTCAGGTGTAGGTTTAGGGGTTAGCATTTTTTGGAGCATAGTGTAGGAAATTAAATTAACACTGTGATTGACACAACCAATAAAATCTTTAGAATCAGCTGTGGGGCGGAGTTTGTGCTGAAGTTGATTGGGAGAAAAAATTGCGCATGCGTGTCATGTGCCTGTCTGTCAATGGGAGGAAGCCACGCCCTATTTTGGAGCTCCCACCCCGTTTTGGAGTTCCCGCCCCCATTTGGAGATCTCCAGGCTGCAGTTATACCCTTCTCTGGCTAGATGGCCCTGGCGCTGCCAACTCGAAATCTGACTGGTTAAATCAACGGTTTCATTGCCATTGATTTTAAGGTACAGACGCCCGCAGTGTTGATTCTGAAGGCCTTAGGCAGATTTGTTTTACCCTGGCAACACGATTGCTGAAATATGATTGGATAAAAGCTCTAATAAAAACACACACTGCTGGAAGCAGCGCGACCAAGAGAAAAGCTATGAAATGAAGAGAATAGACCATTGGAAATAAGTTAATACACATTCATGGAAAAATATATTAAAACTAAGTCAAGTGATTCTGATAGTGTTTAGGCCAGCAGAGAAGGCTTTGCTGGCCCTGATGGCCCACCACTGCAGAAACGGTAAAACAGTCCATGTGACATTAGTGGCTGAGCTTCAATTTTGCGAATCTACGAGAATACTTTTAGTGTGCAAAAATGAAACAAAAATAACATAATTTATTCAACATTTCTTCTCCCCGAGTTACCATCTTCTGCGATTTTGGGAAGTACCACGATGCATGTGCGCGTTTTCCCCAGAACGTCATTAACGTAATCAGCGTTGTGTACGTTTAGCATGCATGCGTTTTCTCCTGAACATAAACAACGCTGATTACATTAGGTATGATGATGTTATGATAATGTTATTTTTGTTAAAATAATTTTTACGGTTTTATATTTATGTTATTTTTGTAAAATTATTCTTATAGTTTTATATTTGTTTAACAATAATAACTTGATTTTAGTATAACATTCACTTTTAATATTTATTCCTATTTTATTTCCATTTTGTCTTTTGATTTAGTTTAGTTTTCATATTTACTCTCATTGTTAAAGTTTAGTTTAGTTGTTCATGGTCTAAATTGGTTTAGTTTTTATTTTTACTATGTTAGGTTTGTATGTTAGGGTATTATTATTGGTTATATCAATTCATTGGTATCATTTAAAAATATTTAAAGCTATGGTTTAAGGCTGTCTAATGGCATTTTCATGTTTTATGCAGGCTGGTTGTAAGGTTTCAAGTTTTATAATATGCCACGCATGTACCAAAACTATATAACTACATATCACACTACTAATGGAAAGTAAAACAATTTCTATTTTATTGTACACAGTGGCTCTGAATAGCCACAGCTTCTCAATGGAATTTGACATGGAAGAGCATTCTCGAGATGCAGAGGAAAGATTAAAGATGTGTAAAGGCCTGACGTTATGCGTGTGCTATGCAGCTAGCATTGGTGGCACAGCCACGCTCACAGGCACAGGACCAAACCTTGTTCTTATGGGACAGATGAGCCAGTAGGTACCTTACATTACAGTTCTTCTCCTAAGCATGAGAGAAATGTACCGTATTGCACAAGAATGTACCTTTTGCTTACTTTTGTATTAGTATATTAAATCAACATTTGTTTGTCCAACAGACTGTTCCCAGACAACCCTGACATCATAAACTTTGCATCATGGTTTGGGTTTGCCTTCCCCAACATGATCATCATGCTCACACTGGCCTGGCTGTGGCTGCAGATTGTGTTCCTGGGAGTAAAGTGAGAGTTCTTTCCTAATGATTCAAACTCAACTGCATCATATACCCCTATATCACCATATAATATATATTTAATTTGTAACTTAAGCTTCAGAAAGACATGTGGCTGTGGGACGGTGAAGACAGAGAAGGAGATTGCTGCCTATAATGTAATCAAAGAGGAGCACAGGAGACTTGGTCCCATGACCTTTGGGGAGCTGAGTGTCCTTGCCCTCTTCGTCCTCCTGGTGGTGCTTTGGTTCACTCGTGATCCAGGCTTTGTGGATGGCTGGGCGACACACTTTTTCAATGCTGAAAAAGAGTAAGTGTGAAAACACCAACATTAATAAGACAGAGAATCAGTTTTAGTAGTGTTTTTGCTAAGGCAAGTTTCACTGATACAATTGTTTATACTGAGTATGTTGTACTAAGAACATTAATGATACTGTACCTCAGATCATGCGGTTTGATGAGAAAAGGTGCATTATTACTTTTTTAAGCAATCAGGCTTATAGTTTTCACCTAAAATGGTTCAAAAACACCAGAATGTTCTTATAATAATATGCAAAGGAAAAACAGTAAGAACATCTCAGCAGCTGCATAGCAACTCCCTGGCAATCATCCACAACACTGTATATCTTTAAAAACAAATCTGTGAAATTTATGATAAATAAACAACATCCGTGGCTGTGAGAAATTTACCATAAAAATATGGTAGCAACATTTTAGGTTTTACATAATAAACTTAAATTTACAGTAAAAAAAGTATATTTCATTAACTAATAATGTTAATTTACCAACCTCCTGAAGTACTAAAATCTGTGTTGTATATTGTTTAGAATGTAATGTTGTAACGAGAAAGCCAAATGATGCTAGAATGAAGCTCATCACAAATAGCTTTTCCACAAGCTGAAGGAAAAACTAATATAAGGTGCACAGTGTCATGCACACAAATACAAATCACCATAAGAAACATGACACTAAAATAATGCAATAAACATTAATTTAATGACATAATATTTCATATAAATCCCTGCACTCTGGGAATGTAAATTTTATTTTTTTTAAATTGAAAATTCTAAGATTTGTTCTTTTTCACTTCTAATAAATAAATTAATTCATCAGTTAATTAAACAGTACATTTAACAGTATTTTGCTGTAAAATTACTTTAAATGTTCTGTTTTGTTAAACATAACATTCTCATTTTGTTTTGCAAAGTAGCATCACTTTAAAACGTGGCTTGATTTGTACCAAACCCTACTTATTGCTGTTGTAATAAAAGGCAATTATATTTTATGCAAAATGAAATATCAGATGTCCTCTGATACCGTTTTAGGATAAAAACACTCCAAATATTTCCTATTTTTATCTTCAAACATTTTACAAAAACATGACAAAATAGACATAATGTTGAGAAAACAAAAAAAAAATGCCTGTAAAATTGAACAAAGTAATATAAATTTCAACTATCGATGTAACGTACAGATTGAACCATTGCTTAACACAAACAACGTGTTCTCCTGTTATCAGCTGTGGCGTGTTCGTATTTGTAGGTCAAATGTCCAGCAAAAATGTGAATGGAGTTTCCCCACATTGCAAACAGCATTTGTGTACATTTCCTGATGATGGTCACATGCAAAGAGATTGAGGATTTAAAACTGTGAAAACACTGAGATTCACTCTGGGTGAAAGGTCTAAACCAAAAGAGAACAGAAAGCACAAAAACACTCTTAAAGTTCATGAATGAATACATGTTTGATAATTATTGTATTACTGTCAAGAATCTCTTTTTCTATTTCGTAACATAACAACAATGCAAGCCCATTCTCACAAGAGCTAGACACCTAAAACAGAGCATTAGGTATAAACAAATCACCTGTTGTTGTGGTCTTTAACCCTTTCCTCATTCAACCTCATGGCTCACCTCTGTGCAGGTTTGTGACAGATGCCACAGTGGCAGTGTTTGTAGCTGCCCTGCTCTTTGTTTTTCCCTCTAAACCACCACGACTGTGCCACTGGAGAACACAGAGCTCTGACACAGGTCAGTGAAACACTCACCTAGCTGATGTCTTGTTAAAAGATTTAACTAGATATTGAAAAAAAAAATCAACAGACATCTTTAGTGTATATATATATATATACATAATAATAGCTAATAAATAAATGCAATAAATATGATTGTGGTCTATAGTGCCCCAGCAGGAAAGTGGCCATACTCCAACTTTGCTGACATGGAAGGTGACACAGCAGAAGATGCCATGGAGCATTATTCTCCTGCTAGGTGGAGGCTTTGCCCTGGCTAAGGGCAGTGAGGTACAACAAATGTTTTTTGTTTTTGTTTTTGTTTTGTTTTTTGTGTATTTGTTTGAGTCAAGTCAAGCCAGGACGCATTTATTAGTATAGCGTTTACACAATACACATCGTGACAAAGCAGCTTTTAAAGAAACTCATATTGTTATGTCTATAATGCCATATTGCTTATAGAGCAAGCTTTAGGGCTAGACAATATGACAGTTGCCGATGATAAAAGTGATCTGGATTCTCAAATGGATCGTTTAAGTTTTGTTTACTTAGACTTTCAGTGGAAAGACAGAAACCTCTCAGGTTTCAATAAAAAAATACCTTAATTTGTGTTTCGAAGATGAACCCTCTCTTGGTTTCTTATGGTTTCTCAGGTTTCATTAAAAGTGTTATCACAGGTAAAAATTCAGAAAAAGTTTGATGCCAGAGCACATATTTAAATGTAAGAGAGAGAGATTGATTTACATAATTGTCGATTTTGTTCTAATCAAGAGTGTACAATTCTCGAAAAACATTAATAAAGATACAACCAGCACTTATATCATGCTAAATATTTTGGTTTAAAATGACATGTATCATGGTGAAGATTTTACTCATATCACCCACCTCTAAACAGTTTAATGAGGGAGCTGCTAAAAAGACAACACATAATTTGTTAAGGGGAAGACATGAAAAAGACTAAAGATAACCTTCAGTTCTTTATTAAAGACCATACAAAAGGTCAGCTTCAATCGTCATACATTCTGTTTTTGTTGGGTCAATGCTCAGGTCTCAGGGCTGTCAAAATGGCTTGGAGATCAGATGTCACCTCTTCAAAGCATTCCTCCCTGGGCAATTGCCATTGTCGTATGTCTGATGATAGCTACCTTCACTGAATGCACCAGCAATGTTGCCACAGCAACATTATTTCTGCCTATACTTGCATCTATGGTATGTATACTTAATATTTACCATGACTTGCATGCCCCTTGTACACAGGAAGATGCGCAAGACACAGTCAATAAAATGGGGGGGGGAATGCAGTTATTTATGGAAATGCCTGACAAAGATCTTTGGCCCCAATATTGTGTTATATAATAGAGTTTTGCGGTTTATGTTCAGTTTGCATAACTTTTTCTAATTTTTAAGCCACAAAAATGATTATTTTTTCAGTAATTAAGAACCGACATTCATTCCAAAAAGTCAGAGACCACTAGTGATTTTTTTAAATACAAATTATATAATCAGAAGAATGATAGAGCTTGAATTTATTCCTTATTTCTTTTCCACAAAAATATTAGGCAGAAGAACTCAACACTGATAATAATACAAAATGTGTCTTGCTGCAAATCAACATATTAGAATGATTTCTGAAGGATCATGTGACAATGAAAACTGGATTATTGGCAGCTAAAATTTCATCTTTGCCATCACAGGAATAAATTACACTTGCACAAATGACATAAAATAATAAATAAAACAGTAAATTCAAAGATATTCCACAGTATTACTGTTTTACGGTATTTTTCATAAAGTAAATGCAATCTTTGTGAGAATAAGAGACTTTCAAAAATTTCAAAAACATGGAAAAATCTTACAGACCCCAAACTTTCAAACAGTTTTCTGTGTTCATTAAATGTCATAGTGTTTTAAAATTTTCTTTCTTTAAGTTTAAGCTAGATTTTGAATCCCATATTACAATGTGGTCTCAGGCTTTTGGACATCACTGTAAATTTGTGTGACACCTTCATTTTAGTGTCCAGTGTATATATGTGAATTACTGATGCCGTTATTTTATTAACGATTGTCAACATGGTTTCATGTTGTTTCAGCAATAGTGAGACAAATTCTCACTGATTTCACGTTACATTCACATTGATTTTTAAAAGGAATGAAAGATTTATTAGTTTATCTGACATCAGTATTATACTAGACACATACAAACAAGTTGCGTAATTGTGAAAAGGTTTTTCACACATTTATTTATAAGCACAACTTCTTCCTCCATTAATCTCTCACTGTGTTTCACCTTTCTTGCTGTGCAGTTGGCACATCCTGCCCTCTTCTCATGAATTAGCCTATGCAAGGGAGCCTATGAATGGAGGGATTTGTAGGGAGCTAAAGCTGAAGTGGCTCATATGGGAGAACCATGGCGATGTGCCATTGTTGTCTGGTTGAGGGAGGAAGAATGAGAAAGAACAGGCATTGGGGGAAGGGGCTTTTAACTTCACTCACTAATTCACCCATTGCTGGAGGCAGATAAGCAGACACTGTTGTATGTGCCAGCCAGTGATGTCCATTCCTCCCTCTGTTACCTGTAACACACTTGAGCTTTGAGACCTTTGTGTCAGCTTTGAGTCAGATCACTGTAGAATGTAGAAAGTTTTAAAGATGGTTTGAAAATGTAAAAAAAAAAAAAGGAAAATCTCTGAATATTTACTTACCCTCAGGCCCTCCAAGATGTAGATGTGTTCTTCATCATAACAGATTTGGTGAAATTTAGCATTACATCAGTTGCTCACCAATAAATCCTCTGCAGTGAATGGGTGCCATCAGAATGCCAAACAGCTGATAAAAGCATCACAATAATCCACAAGTAATCAACAAGACACCAATCTACCAATAAACATTTTGTCGAGTGAAAATCTGTGTCAATCAGGACGTTTTTAACTAACTTCTCCATTGAAAAAGTTGTGTTGATTATTGTGAGGCTTTTATCAGCTGTTTGGACTCTTATTCTGTCGGCATCCATTCAGCACAGAGGATCCATTGGTGAGCAAGTGATGCAATGCTAAATTTTTTCAAATCTTTTACATTAAGAAAGAAACTCATCAAAAAAAAAACATATCTTTAAATTCACTTTGATATATAGTATGTTTCCATAAAATAAGCTGGTTTAACAGTATATTGTTTTGTTTTTTTAGTCCCAGTCTATAGGTGTCAATCCTCTGTATGTTATGATCCCCTGCACCCTCAGTGCATCTTTTGCCTTCATGCTACCTGTGGCCACCCCTCCAAACGCCATAGTCTTCTCGTACGGATACCTGAAAGTATCTGACATGGTGAGTGTTAATAAATAGTCTTAAAAAATATGAACAGTCACCGTATTGGGAATTATTAAATCCAAAATGCAAAGTGAAATGTATTGACATAGATTTAGATGCACTATAAAACTATAAAAATGGATCTCATTAAAAATTTGAAGAATATTATTGATATGTAGACCTTGAAATGTTAAAAGCAACGACTTATTTACTTTCATAAAGTTGGTTATCCAAATGATCATTTTTATCTGCAGGCCAGGACAGGGATTGTCATGAATATCATCGGCATCCTCTCCATTACCTTGGCCATTAACAGCTGGGGCAGGGCTATCTTCAGTTTAGACACCTTTCCCAGCTGGGCAAACACTACAGAAGTGTGAGAGGCTGAATCCCACCATCAATCTGCTGTCAAACTGCACCATTCAGCACTATTCTCACCATGTTTCCAACCGAGGAACCAGACAGGGTCAGAACCAGTGGCTGGTTTCGCTGGAGATGATAGTGTGTCATCACTTGTACTGTGATTGTGCAGTTCAGTTGTTGCTTATTGATGTAAATTTGTAAACAGTTCATAAAAATGCTGCAATAAAAGCAGCTTTAGAAGAATATAAGTGTAAAGCCAAAAGGCTAAAATCATATAGATACCATGCAGATTTTTAAGCACAAATATGCATATACCTCTAAACAGTGGACAACTGTATACACTTTTGACAGGCAGGGCAATCATGTACATTTCAAGATTAATTAAAACTCTTACTAATGCAATGTACAATTAAGCTATGTAAATTAAAATAATGTATTTTGTTCCTATTCCTACTAATAAATAACCTCTGTTTGTTCTTTCACCTATTAAATCAGTACACTTTGTGTGTGTGTGTGTGTGTGTGTGTGTGTGGTACACTATGTAAAAGACAGCTTTAAAAGAATATTGTTTTCTGACATTGCACACATTTGAACAAATTAAAACATTGTAGGGGACGACTAGGTAAGACAAAATGTGCATTTACAGATAAATTGAAATATTTAGATGTTTAGCATGTTGAAGATAGGCTAGTGATGTTTCACAGTGGAAAAGGAAACAGACTTTCCGTTATTTAATTATTCTGTGCATTTCTAAAAGGACTGAAAGCTTCTGTTGCATATTTTATTTTATTGAAAAAAGTGTAATTTATGTAAAAATATTAAATATAATATTCTATAGCCTATACAAATAAGGGAAATTAAAAATAAACTTAATTAAATGTAATCACATTGAATAAATTGTAATAAAAAAAAATATAATAACTAAAAAGATACTACAGCAAATACTGATGTCCAGATTAAGATACTGGCATACTGAAATTATAAAATGCATATAATGCATTTGCATTTAATAAATGTGCTGAAATGAGATTTAGTGACTTCCATGGTCAAGAGGAAACATTAAAGGTTGGGGAATATCTTACCCTACGTTTCACGTTCAGCTTATTTCAAACATTTTTACTTATAAATATAGTAGTGAGTGCACAGATATTACACAACGACAGAAAGCGATAATATCGTAAAACGCTTTTACGACACCAGCACTGGTTTTCAAATGGGGAATAAAATGGGGTTTTAAATTTTCTGTTGAAAAAACTAAAGTAATGTTTTTTACAAAGAGGAACATCAATGAAGATTTTAATTTAAAACTATATGGAAGTTATTTGGAGAGAGTTAATAAATTTTGCTTTCTAGGAGTACATTTGGATCCAAGGTTGACATGGGTAGAACATATAAAGAATGTGGAGGATAAATGTAAAAAAGTAATAAATACAATGAGATGTCTGTCAGGGTTAGAATGGGGAGCGGACTATCAGTCACTGAAGTATATGTAAGCTTAATAAGGTCAAGGATAGATTATGAGAGTGTGGTATATGGTTCAGCAGCCAAATCTGTACTTGTGAGACTTGATGTAATACAGGCTAAAGCATTAAGACTATGCTTAGGAGCAGTTAAAACATCACCAGTATGTGCACTACAAGTGGAAGCGGGAGAAATGCCACTGGACATTCGACGCAAACAATTGCTTGTAAATTATTGGATTCATCTAAAGGGACATCGAGATGGTCTTCGTACTAAGAGAGTGCTGCAAGCTAGCTGGGAAAAGGAAAGGGCGCAAAAGTTTAGCTTTGGGTGGATAGGAGATGAGGCAGCTAGAGATTTGGGGGTGAGTGAAAAAGAGTTCTGCCCAACTGTTGTATGGCCCGACTTTCCAATATGGAAGATTGAAACCATGGAAGTTGATTTTGAATTACATAGAATTAAAACAATAAACAATAGTGTAGACCTTGTAGCTGAGTTCTACAGATATGTGGATGATAAATACAGAGATTATATTCAGATTTATACAGATGGGTCAAAAGATCCTGAATCAGGAAGGACTGGATCAGCAATTTTTATAGTTAATCAAGGAGGTGAGGAAAGCAAAAGAACCACGGATGATCTAAATGTGTATACAGTTGAGTTATATGCTATCATGATGGCATTAGAATGGATTAGAAAGGAGGACAAAATAAGTAAAGTTTTAATTGGAAGTGATTCATTATCAGCACTGTACAGTCTCAGGACAGGTATGTCCAATAGCCGTCAGGATCTGTTATATGAAAATATTAGCAACATATACAAGAGTAAAGGAAAAATGTAATGAGATTCAATTGATTTGGACCCCAGCTCATGTAGGCATTTTGGGCAATGAGAGAGTGGATAAATTAGCTAAACAAACAATTTAAAAAGAGAATATTGAAGTAAATATAAAAATGTCAAAATCTGAAGGGAAGTGTATTGTTTGGGAAGAAGCAGTTAGAGAATGGCAACGTAGTGGGACAGGGAAACTAAAGGACGACATTTGTATACCACTCAAAGTTGGTACATTGAGGAACTGGGGAGGGACTAGGAGAGAAGATAGTGATGACAAGATTAAGAATAGGACACAGTAATTTAAATAGTACATTACACATTATAGGGAAGCATCCTACTGGTTTTTGTGAGTGCTGTCAGGCATTAGAAACCATAGAACATGTACTTTTAAGTTGCAGAAAGTATGAAGAACAGAAGAGAATTATGATGGAAGAATTAATAAGAGATGGGTTGACAAGGGCAGGTATAAAAGATATACTGCAAAATGGTGTAACTAGGCAAGGCAAGAAAAATATTTGTAATTTTTTAATTAGAGCAAGTTTGATGTAGAGAATATGATCGCGGAAAATAAGCTGAGTAACATCGCAGAAGAATAATCCAGAAGATGGCGGTAATGCAACACTCTTGGATGCAAGCCGCCGTTAAACCTCAATGAAGAAGAAGAAGAAGAAGAAGAAGAAGCAGAAGCACTGGTTTTCTGGCAAATATGGCGGCTCCGTAGATCTCTTCAAACAAAACGAAATATGTTGTCTCAGTAATCTTGTACGTACATTTAAATATCAAACATTTTCCAGCTGATACGATATCGTTTTCTCTCTCGTCATCTGCCATGGCTGGCGTTATGGAAACAGGTTTGTAATTTGTTGATAGTGACTGTAAACGTGTTGTTTTGCTAATATTCGCCCGCAAACACAACGATAAGACAGTTGTTTCGGTAAACGAATACGGTTTTGATTTGATTGTGTGAGGTAATAAAACGTATACATATTACTGTTTGTATTATGTTAAATATAATTTACATTATGATTAATTAAATTAATAAATGGGGCTGTCCCGGAATATATTGCATTTCGTTCAAGCGATGTTATTTTAAATAAAATGCGTTGATAACCCTCAAAATTCATAATTTCACAGAGGAGCAGGCAAGACATCGTTTCCAGCTTGAGTTGGAGTTTGTTCAGTGCCTTGCGAACCCAAACTACCTGAACTGTAAGAGCGAAAATTACATTGTTTTTATTATTTGCTTATTTAAAATACTTGGTTACAGTAATCCAGATATGGAAATAATTCAGGCATTTCACTGATTAGTTTACCTCTAGCAGTTTCAATAACTAAGTTTATATTAAACATGTTATTTCTATCGTTAAATTTAGAATATTGGTCTTGTGTGTTGTGGATTTAAATCTCTTAAAAATATCCTGTTTTTCATCCTGCAGTTTTGGCTCAAAGAGGTTACCTGAGAGAGAAGCCTTTTGTCAATTACTTAAAGTATCTACTTTACTGGAAAGAACCAGAATATGCTAAATTCCTGAAGTAAGTTCATGTTTTTTTTTTGTTTTGTTTTTTAATCTTAATTACATTTTATTTTATAAACTCATGTCATGAGAAAATTAATATAGAATGATCATTTATTTATTATATATTCTTATATGTTAGACCTCAGCTGACTAAAGATGTTCAGACATTCCTCAAATTAATTTTCATCTTACAGTGATTGTCATATTACACTTCTGTACAACGCAGTCTAAATCTTTTATTTCCTTAGATATCCTCATTGTCTGCACATGTTAGAGTTATTGCAGTATGAGCATTTCCGAAAGGAGCTGGTGAATGCGCAGTGTGCCAAGTTCATAGACGAACAGCAGATCCTGCACTGGCAGCATTACTCCCGGAAGCGGACGCGCTTGCAGCAAGCGCTCGTGGAGCAGCAGCAGCAACAGCAGCCACAGGCTCCATCCCATGGCAACACCACATCCAAATGAAGCAGTCAACATGCTCCTGCTGGGAATTATTCTTTCACAAAAGCTTTTTTTTTTTTTTTTTTTTTGTAAAAAGTCATTTTCAAATTGGCTTTTCCAAATTTTAAATAGGACTTGGACTTTTAGACTGCTCTCTGTAGGCCCATAAAGTTGTGTGTGTTTATGAACAACAGGAGAGAAAGGTAAAAGAGCTTCTAAGAAGGTAAGAGGAGAGTGATTAGATTGCTGTCTTACAGTTGGTTTTGCATTGTAAAAGAAATCACTCTTATGAACTGAAATGTATTTAAATTCTGCATCAAACTTTGTTTCTTTATTACCAGCTCCACATGTTATATGCGTTATCTTTTGCCTTATATATATAATATTTGTATTATATTTCTGTGTGCATTTTGGACAAAAATTGAAACCCAAATAAAGAAAAATAAGGCAAATTTTAAAGCCAATAATTCTATTGCATTACTTCATCTAAATAAATAAATTTGAATCTACATATGATGAAAACATTTAAATATGGGGGATAAACATTTGTTTCCACTGTATGAACAATTTTTACACTGTGGAATCAAAGAAATTGAGGAAGCTGACTCTGCTGCAAAAGAAGCGTTATTGGCAGACCTCGAAATTTGTGGAGTACCTCCTATGGATTTAAAACCAATAATTTGTTCCTATGTTGTTAACATGACAAACAGAGTGGGATCTATATATAATGAATAAACTCCCTGAAATTAGCCCCAATGTTGGAAAAATACATTTCTATCAATTTTCCAATTGATAGGACCAGATTGTTTATACTTGCTGTAGAATAGGTCATTCCAGGATGACACATTAGTTTTTAAAACTAGAAGATCCTCCAAACATGTTGCCTCTGCCAAAACCCTTTATCCATGAAGCATGTTTTATTACATTTTGCTGGTTTTGACTCTTTGAGAACTTAACTATTTTGAAGAGATTTTCAACAGAGTTAAGCCAAATACAGTTTTAGAGTTTGTAGCAAAAATAAATTGTAAAAACGTGACATAATTCAGCCTTTTTTTTTCTTTTTTTTTTTGGCCATGAAAATAGCCACAGAAGCTGGCATGGCATTAAACACAAACAAACAATCTTAACATTTTTATGGTTTAGAGTTTGTTTAAATTATTTTTTCTGCATGTAGGTAATTATAAATGTATTTATTTATTTATTTTTTCTGTGAGAAAAACATCTGCCAAGAACAAATATAAATTTGTAGGTGTGTGTATAAACTTGTAGGTGTGTGTAAAGGTGTCTTTTACACCCTTAAAGGAACAGTTCACCCAAAAAACAAAAAAAAAAAAAAAAGTTTTATATATATATATATATATATATATATATATCTCAAATTAAATAAAATCACTGCAGGGGATCCATTGGTTAGCAAGTGATGTAATGCTAAATTTCTCCAAATCTCTTCCAGTAAAGAAACAAATTCTTCAACATGTAGGATGGCCTGAGGGTAAGTAAATTTACAGAAAGTTTTCATTTTTGGGTGAACTATTCCTTTAATATAATCTGATATAACCTCTGAACTCTGAACACCTCAGCATTTTAAACTCTGTTCATATGAACATCAGAAATATTCAAAGGTCTGTGCAGGATTATGTTAAATGTTCACAAGCTCCTCACATTCTTTTGTGTAACCAACACAGCAGGCCTTTTACGAACTTGAAAGAGGTGAATGTAAGCCCTCCAGTGGTTGCTGAGGTAAAGCACAGAAATCATGCTGAATATATTCTTATTCAGGGACCTGCAGTCAAGTTTTCTTATGTATAAGTGTATAATCTCTCAATGTATTCCTAAAGTCATCCTAGAAAAAAGTCCTACCATTAAATGTATCTTATCTGCACCACAAGGTTTTCAGAATTCAAATGTTATGACCAGCTCACACAGCTATCAGCACCACATGATGACCTGCTCTGAGCACAGAGGAAACGTTCAGTGTTAGGTGGGTGTTATTTGGGATGATGTTGGTGTCTCTTTAATGAAACCTGACCTGCACATGCACCGACTGCTGTTTATATACTAACTTTGTGTACTACAACAGGAAGAAGCTTCAGCCAGACAGATTTCAAAGTGTTTCTTTTGAAAAGACTCCCTGTAGCAGACCTTTTTAAGGTATGTATTTTAATTATATATAAATATATATATATATATATATATATATATATATTATATATATATATATAGATATATATATATATATATATATTAGTTTTATGGTTAACCATGTAAAAACTTAGTGCTTTGTTGTCACAGGGGGCTGGCTTCAGATATGGAAATGGACAGTATTAACACAGAAACCCATATAAATGGATACACAAAACAGGACATAAGCCATGTTGCTCAGTCGAATTCACAGAGTGTTTGTGATGAATGTCGAAGAAAACTCAGAAGTTTGTTACCGGTAAATTATAAAGAAATTTTAGAGCTGCTAAAACTGGCTGGACCAGTGGTAAGTGTGAATATTACATTGACAAAAGTGTCAAAAGTAAATTAGATATAGCATTGAATTGTTGTTGTTGTTGTTTTTTTAAGTATAACAATTTAATTCAGTTCATTTATTAATTATGTTTTCATTAATATGTTTCAATTAATATATTTTCAAATTAATGTATTGTGCCATGTTCAGTTCATTCATGTCACTTAAGATGCAGTGTAGAGTCAAATTAAGGCCTTATAATGAATTTTAACTGACAGTTATAGTGAAAATGTATTGTAACTGTTATACAGTAAATGTTCTCCTCTTCGTGCAGTTTATATCTCAGCTGATGATCTTTCTGATCAGCTTTATCAGCACTGTGTTCTGTGGACACTTGGGGAAAACTGAACTGGCCGGTGTGGCTCTGGCTATTGCTGTGAGTTCACAAAATAACTTCATTATGGCAATCATTAAAACTTTCATCGCATTTGTAAATACATCCTTTTTGCTCACAGGTTATTAATGTGACTGGCATCTCCATCGGCTCTGGATTGGCATCTGCATGCGATACACTCATCTCTCAGGTCTGATAGTGAATGTTCAGTAATGTGAGTGCCGTTTGTACTAATGATTTCATCTGAATTGAATTGTGTCCTCCAGACGTTTGGCAGTAATAATCTGAAGCGGGTGGGTGTGATACTGCAGAGAGGGATTCTCATCCTCCTGTTGGCCTGTTTCCCCTGCTGGGCACTGCTCATCAACACCGAGCCCATCCTGCTGGCTGTTCGACAGAGTCCCAGTGTGGCCAGGTCTGACACTTTCAGCATTTACTGGATGTTATGCATTAACCAATGTTCCTGCTTAGCAAAACGGTAGTAGTAAATTATGCAAGTATTATGAAATAAATTGGTTTAAACAAGATTCTTTAACTGTGTGAATGCTTTTTTCTCTCAACAGTCTGTCACAACTCTATGTAAAAATATTCATGCCTGCTCTGCCTGTAAGTGACACATTAAACTTTTTTGCACACTATAATTTACACTGCAATTAACATTAAACGTTCACAAACATTAAAGGAACAGTTCACCAAAAAAATTGTAAATGTAATCGTCTACTCAAAGCTCATGCTTCTCCAAACTTATATGATTTTCAATGAATAACTCTTTCTAAATTTAAGTTCCTCACACAAAGCTTGACTTTGACTTTACAAAGACTTTGCAAGAATACTTCACACATTAACGGCTTTTGTTGTATAGTTTTATGGTTCTTTTTTTAGCCTTTTTGGAGCTTGACAGTTGCCAGAGTATTTTGTGTTTTGGGGAAAATATCTCTTTTACCTTTTGGAATGACATGAGAATGAGTAAATAATGAGAAATAAATTTATTTATTTATGTTTTCCTGCCAATTTCCAGCAACAATTTTCTTTTCTTTTTTTTCTTTTTTTTTTAATACAGGATGCCTTTATGTATCAGCTGCAGGGCTTGTATCTTCAAAATCAGGTAACCTCCATTTTTACATTTGTAAAAATGTTCTTGAGTTCTTGCATTTGTGTATTTGGCGACACTTTTATTCAAAGTGACATTGCATTTAAGCATTAAAGTAATACATTTAATGACTTTATGCTTTACTTGGTAATCAAACTTATGACTTTGGTGTTGCTAGCTCTATGCTCTGCTGTTTGAGTACTGTATATTGCTGTGATCCTGATGGCCTTTTTTTCTTTGTTTGTTTAGGGTATTATTTGGCCTCAGATCATCACAGGAACAGCAGGAAATGTCCTCAATGCTTTAATAAACTACATCTTCCTTCATCTTCTTGATCTTGGTGTGGCGTAAGAAGCTGTCTGGATTCTGTATATTCTATATTTAGAGACTATGTTTTCTTGTTTTCTTCATTATTTGAATGATAACCTGATGTGTTCACAGAGGATCTGCTGCTGCAAATGCAATTTCCCAGTATTCCTTGGCAGTGATTCTCTATTTGTTCATCCGTTGTATGGGCCTGCATAAAGCCACCTGGGGTGGTGAGTTTCTCCTGTTCATTTCTGCAGAGATCTGTTTCATAGTTCTGTATCTTGGAAAAAAGTTTGTACAGCACACCAGTTTGTATTTAGTACTTTTAATGCACATTCTACAAGACTAGTTTCCTCATGTTCACATGGGTGTCATTAATAAACTATGTACATTGTTTTGACACGAATAATTGGTTTAAATTCTGTTTGTTGTTAATTACTCTGTTATTTCAATGTGTGTTATTTTTCTCCCATGTGTTCTGCTGATATTGCCTCAAACACACACCATTAGGCTGGTCTCGTGACTGTTTGCAGGAATGGGGTGCCTTCATTTGCTTGGCTCTTCCCAGCATGCTCATGCTTTGTGCGGAGTGGTGGACATATGAGATTGGTGGATTCCTTGCAGGTTTGTAAACTTTCTGTGTATTTATTTCATTGTTTTTTGTTTTTGTTTTTTATTTCTTACAAATATTTGACACATTTAATAAATATTGGTGTATTTTACCCCCCCCCCCCATACTTTTATTGCAGGACTCATCAGTGAAGGCGAGCTTGGGGCTCAGTCTGTCGTCTATGAACTGGCCAGCATTATGTACATGGTACTGCCAGCGTTACATGGTCTGACCTGATTTTGCTTAATAGCATGTGTTCCTGACTGGATCAACCTCTTTATTGGTCCCGGAAACAAAGCCAACCCTAACTTCAAAATTCTAAACAATTCCTAAACAAAAAGCATGTACCACAGTTTCCACAAAAAAAATAAAAATAAAAAATAAACGGCATGACTGTGTTCAACTCTGCATTTTAAAATATATTTTCTGAGAAAACATTGCCAAAAAGTAGCCCAGTTTGCCATTGGTCACCAAGTCATTGTTTCCTCCTTGTCATTCAGTTTCCACTGGGATTTGCAGTGGCAGCCGGTGTGAGGGTGGGAAATGCACTTGGAGCTGGAAACACAGAACAAGCCAAGCTGTCTGCCAAACTGTCTTTAGTCTGTGGACGTAAGTGGTCATTTCAACAGCTTTAAATGATGCTGAATAGGTCTAATTATTTTGAAATGTTTTTACTATTTTCACTAGCAACTGTTACATTTTCAGAACTCTTAGTACTAGTATCACAACAAATCATCAAAAATGCACTTTTTTCAAACATTTCAGCATATTTTCAATTGTCTTAGTACAGTACACACAATCACAAATTATTCTTTTCACACAAAATAAGTGTTTCATAAATGTTTCATTCACAGTAACTGCCTTTCATAAAGCTCTTACTATCAAAATTTTCATTTGCATGTTTTCTCATTCAATACATTTTTCTATTATTTAATCTAACTCATCTTAATGGTTAATCAGTGAACCATTTGGTGCATCTATAGATATGGGGGGGGGTTGGTTAGGAGTAGGGTTAGTGTATGAGGGATAGAATGTAGTTTGTACAGTATAAAACCCTACTCCTGTGGAATGTCAAAATAATGATAGGAGTGCGTGCGTGCGTGCATGTGTCTACCTACTTAACCATAGTTTGGGAACAAATTATGGTTAAGTAGGTACACACACACACACACACACAGGACATTTACTGCATTGACAGTAAACTCTGTTCTAGCACAAAACCTTATGGCTATGTCATACCTTGATCAAACCTTTTGATACAGTAACATATTGGATAAATACTTTTACAAACATTATGGATTTTATGCGAGTTATCCGAGTTAATGTTAAGTGTATTTTCTAACATGATGACAATTGCCTAAATTACTCTAATTTGTAAAAAAAAAGAAAAGAAAAAAAGAATAAATATATATATATATATATATATATATATATATATATATATATATATATATATATATATATATATATATATGTATATATATATGTATCAAAGTTTGGAAACATTACTATTTGTAATGTTTTTGAAAGAGAATTTTCTGCTCACCAAACCTTGCATTTATTTGATCAAAGAAGAAAAACAGAATCAGTAGTTTTTGCAAATGTTATTACAATATAACATAATGGTTTCTGTATTAATATACTTTAAAATAGAATTTATTTCTGTGATTCACAGCTGAATTTCCATCAGCCAGTACTCCAGTCTTCCGTGTCACAGGATCCTTCAGAAATCATTCTAATATGCTGATTTATATCAGTGCTGGAATCTGTTGTGCTGCTTAATATTTTTTTGGAACCTGTGATACTTTTTTTCAAGATTCTTTGATGATTAAAAAGTTAAAAAGAAGAGCATTTATTTATAATAGAAATCTTTTCTAACAATATACAATATACACTTTTCTAACAATATACAGTATAAAAGTTTGGGGTCATTAAATTTGTATTCTTTCTTTTTTTAAAGAAATTAAAACTTTTATTCAGCAAGGACATATTAAATTGATAAGAAGTGATAGCAAAGATTTATATTGTTAGAAAAGATTTATATTTTGAATAAATGCTGTTCTTTTTTAACTTTTTATTCATCAAAGAATCCTGAAAAAAGTATCGCTGTTTCCAAAAAAAAAATATTTGGCAGCACAACTGTTGCCAACAATGATAATTCTAATAATAAATCAGCATATTAGAATGATTTCTGAAGGATCATCTGACATTTTAGACTGGAGTAATGGCTGATGGAAATTCAGCTTTGCATCACAGAAATAACTTATACTTTCAAGTATATTAAAACAGAAACCATTATGTTATATTGTAATAACATTTTGCAAGATTACTGTTTTTCTTCTGTATTTTTGATCAAATAAATGCAGGCTTGATGAGCAGAAGAGACTTCTTTCAAAAACATTACAAATAGTAATGTTTCCAAACTTTTGACCTGTACTGTATATGTTGATTGAAAATATATAATTGTAATTATTGCATGAGATCAGTTTTGAAAAGAATGACTAACGATGTTACAAGTGTGATCAGTTTGGATTTTTGTACTAAGAGTTTTGAAAATATACACTTTGTGAAAATAGTACAATGTGAATAAAAAACTAATATTATTGTTACTCATACAGTGATATTTTACAGTCATTTTCTTTCAATACCTGATTCATTTCTCTTCTACTCTAGTACTTGTGTCCTGTGTAATTGCAACCATAATTGGAGGTACTAACAATGTTATTGGATACATCTTTAGCACAGATGAGTAAGTTACCAGAATTACTGTTAAACAGTACATAGTAGTCCACATGGTGATCTTATCTCACAGGGCTTTTTGTTATTTTAAACGCATGACAATGTTGAAATTATGTTGTATACAGTTTCTGTTGATTGTGTGGCTGGTTTTTCATTAAATGATGGAGAAGATCTTTATGAGCTCTATAACTCTCTGTCTCGCAGGGAAATTGTCCTCAGAGTATCAGAGGTCATGGTCATGTATGGCTTTGTTCATATATTTGATGCCACTTCTGTAAGTTTATTAATGTTCTTTAAACAAAGTTTGTATTCTTGAAAAATAGTCCTGTCATCTTTTATGTTTTTTTTTTTGTTTGTTTGTTTGTTTTGTTTTGTGATTGTAGGCTATTGCAGGTGGCATTGTCAGAGGTGCTGGAAAGCAACTGCTTGGTGCTCTTTGTAACATTGTGGGATATTATTTTGTGGGATTTCCAATTGGAGTGTCCCTGATGTTTGCTCTCAACATGGGCATAATTGGTAATAAAGTCAACTTCATAATTTTGAAATATTAGAAATAGGAAGCTGTCATTTGTAAAAAATAAAAAAAAATAAAAATTATGCTTCACCCTATGATTTTCTTTCAAACGTGCAATACCAAAAGAGACAATTATTTATTTTAATTTTAATGCCTTTCCATACTCTAGTACTCTCTTAAAAATAAGGGTTAAAAAGTGGTGTTTTTTCAGCGATGTCATTTTTGCATTCCCCAAAGAACCTTTCAGTGAACAGTTCCTAAAATAATCATTTTTTCTTAGCGTGAAGAACAGTTTAATAATCTGAAGAAACTTCTTCTCTATAGAAGCTTTTGTGCGATGGAAAGATTCCATGGGTGTTAAAGCTTCTTCACTGAACCATAGATGCCAATAAAGAACCATTATTTTTAAGAGTGTAGATAACAGGTTTCTTTATGTTCTGATGCTGTTTGTAGTGATACAGCTATTTAACGCTGTACACTATTGCTCTATAGAAGTACTGTAACTGAGCCAATAAACAACATTACCATGCTGAATACCTTTTTATTGTTAGGTCTGTGGATTGGGTTTTTTGGCTGTGTTTTTCTACAGTCCTTGTTCTTCATCATCATCATTTGCAAATTGGACTGGAAAAAAGCGACTCAAGAGGTGAGACATTTTACTTCATCCACATCTGTATAGTCTATTTGGATAGATGATGACTGCAGTCTTTATCTTATTTTCAGGCTTTAATCAGAGCAGGTGTACAAGTCCCTGAGACCAAAGATGAATCTTACGCTATAGAAAATAAGGGCTATACAGAAGGTAGTTTCTGTCTGTTATATGATGACCTCAGTGGTAAAAAAAAAAAAAAAAAAAGTCTTTCATCATGGACTTTGTCTGTTGACTGATTATGTTGTCTTTTGTTCATGCTTGAACAGAAGTACCACAGCAGTCCCAGCACACTGAAGAAGGCCAGACAGATGCGAACACAGACCTCGAAGGGCTCAGTAAAAGAGAAGGAGGAGTAACAAATGCTGTTGCACTGGTCACAGTTGGCGCGGTTTTGACCACCAAACAGCTGGTTGTCCGTCGAGGACTTACGTTTTTCTTCATGCTGCTTATACTAGCTGGAGGGATTGTGCTAAATGGGGTGCTCACTGGATTTCTCAGAGTATAGTAAGTTCAGGGATTTGTAGGTATCGAAAATGTAAAAAAAAATATATATATATATATATATGTGTGTATATATATATTCATTTTTAATATTTTGTT
>JAFVLL020017497.1:56725-103515 GCA_021397915.2 Tor tambroides
CGACTGAGAGGGAACCATCTTTATTTTCAAATTCAAAAAAAAAAAAAAAAAAAGTAAATTTTTAATAAGTATTGTTTTCATTAATATAATGAAGTATTCATTCAAACACTCATAAGATTTTGAAAGTAATAATAACTATAGATAATAATATTATAAAACTACTTAATAAGGTTTTATTTTCAAGAATTTCATTCTTCATTATAGTATGAGGCAGAGGTTAGGACAATTCCAAGGGCCATGATCAGAGCGGGGGCCCGACACAAACACCCTGTTCGTGGGGCCCAGAAACCATAATAGCACCCCTGGTACGAGGAATTAAATCACATGAAAAAAATGTACGTCCTCCAAAAAAAAAAAAAAAAAAAAAGTAATTCTAAAATTAAAAATATCAAGGTAAAAAATAATAACATATTTTTCTTAAACCTTGAATGCATGTGAGTGCAGACATCTTACTGATTATTTTCAAATAAATGTTTTATACTATGTTATTTTTCAAAGTAAAAAGTTTGTCTTATCTTATCTTATCTTATAGTTATTACAGTTGAAATTCAGACCAACCTTTAAAATGAATGGCGTTTATCAGCATTAGAACAACATTAGGTGGAAGACTGGACATAAAGTTGGTTATGTGACCTTTGGTGGCTTCCTCCACCCAACGATTGACTTCCTCAATGGAGGTCAGATGTGCAGGTTCGGATTTGTACAGGTTCAAAGCTCTGTCCACAAAGTCCTGGTTTACCCTAACATCTTCACAAAGACAAAAGCAACTACAAAATCTACAAAAAGCACAAGTAATATCAACAAAACTAACATTTAACATAAGTCAACAAATGGTTTGTCCTGAACCTCAAGCTCAAAAGGATCTTACAGTTATGTCAGGTTTACCATGATCAAACAAAATGCCATTAGTTCTTTACCTGGTATGAGGTAGAGACGAGATGCCATCTTGACAGCCTTGGCAGTTAGTTGTTCCTGGAGACAGCTTAAGGTTTCATGAAAATTGGGCAGCTCTTTTGCCTGAAGGACTTCCAACAACTTGTCTTCTGTCTTGTTCCTTGCACCTAATGATTTAAAATGAATGTACACATATGTAAAAATGTAACAAGTATAAATTTACACTTCTATATGGTTAATCACAGAATGCTCACCCAAAGCGAGTTCGGCAAGTGCAAGAGAAACACAGAGAGGTGATAAGATTATGTTTGGTTGCTCAGACCCAGGCTGTAGTTTTTCTAAAAGTGCCAATCCCAATTTAGCCACTGCACCACCAACTGCTCGCTGAGCCTCCAGGCTTAAGACATCATCGCAGTTCACTTTGCCATCATCTGTTCCATTAGAAGCCTGAAATGAGAGTGGCAGAAATTATCATTAAAAGACTGTGCACTTTTTAGAAAAAAGTTAGAGTGGTATTTTTGAAACAAACAATGTGTACGAGCAAAATTTGGAGAGGAAAAAAAAGTAATATATAATAGTTTCTTACCAACGGTCCAAACCTAAAGAAACAGAGCATTATAAGCACTATAAGACAGTGCTTCATGTTCTTACTGTTGGCCTGGAACACACAAAACAGATCATTTAATATTACAGCTTCAAATAGTTTTTCAGATACTTATTTAATTATTGTCTTAATAATTAACAAGGTGATGTTCCATGTTATTATTAATTATGTTTTTAGAACAATATTGTGTGTGATTTCAGCTTTACACAAAGTATTGAGGGACAGCCAAATGTGTACAAAGGTAAAGATTTCACCCCCTACAATGTAAAATAACCCACAAATTACTGTAAAAAGGTTTGGTAACACTTTAGAATGAGGACTCATTTGTTCCCATTAGTTAATGTATTAACTATATGTATAAACATTAACTATAAATAGAGAGAGACAGAGAGAGAGAGAGAGAGAGAGAGAAGAATAAATACTGTTATTGTTATTAGTTAATTATTGTTCAGTAGTTAATGTTAACTAATGTAGTTAACTAACAAATGAAAACGTATTGTAAAATGTTACAAAATTTGACATTTAATCAATTAAGTGACAACTACATAGCATAACTTTTTATTTTTATTTTTTATTTTTTATTTTATTTTATTTTTTTGACGTAACAACATTGTGCATATGACTCTGCATTCCAGTAATTTCTTGTATATTTACAGATTAACTGTACAAAGTTGACATTTATGTTTTCATCATGTATGGAGGCATGAATAAATATGTGATTGCATTGTTACTATTTGCTGGTTTATTTTGCTGCTTTTATTTTTGATGTCAACTTTTGCTACTAGTGTAATGTTTAGAGTCTTTCTTATGACAGATTATGTTTGCTTTTCTGACAACCCATAAAAGTTCCTCAGAGACAACTCAGCAACAGCACATATATACATATAAATAATATTAATATAAAAGATACTATTTTCAGTTTGCTTCCAAAATTCAGAACAAAAGTGTCAATGTTTATGTTTAATTCTGTCAGTTGTTTGCATATATAGCACAAAACATCCTACTATTACCATTTTAATTTTAAAGTTTGTAAATACTGTACCACTTTTTTTTCTTTTTTGTAAATTCAGAAGGAAAAAATAGTAATTTGAGATAATTTGGTAATTTTTTTATGCAAAAACACATTTTCCCCCCTCACATGTCCCTGTTGACTGTCCCAGCTGAGAAATTTTCTGCCATGCATACCTGTATTCCAAATGATTTATCAATATGCCACATATTACTAGATGCCAAATTCAGGCAGCTAACTGACAACAACAACAACAACAACAACAAAAACTATATAAACTTACCTAACCAAAATTTTGACAATAAAGAGGTGATAAATACAGGGAGCGTGAATGATGTAGATCCAGAACAGATGACTGGAGTAGACTGCTCTCAGACACTGTGCTGTTGGTTAATGTTTCATCATCCACTGACTTGTGTCACCATTTAGTTTTAAATGTAAATATTAATATATGTGATCCTGGGTCAAGAAGCCCAATGAATTGCCACCAAAACAGATATTATTTAGGTTATGTTAAAAATCAAAAACTTTAATAAATGTGAAAAAGAAAGTACAAACAATAATTCAGTTGTTTGTTGTTCCAAGGACATAAGCAATATTAAAATTAAACATATTTTCATTTATATGAAAAAGAATTAACAGACAAAATGAGGTATTGCACTGAATTACCTGTACATACCATGAGCATGAACAATAAACAAATAAACGAAAACTATTTAATTATCAAAATTATATAAATAGACTATTTGACTATCTAACTCTTATGAACTTTGGTGTAATTATACATATCTAATACTGTAAAGAGACAAACCATTTATTGCCAAGTTTCTAGGATGTTATTATATCCTGCTATAAAAATTGTACTACTAGAATATAATGTTTGAAAGTACTTTCAAAAGCCTTAAATGGACTTTATTTGTCCAGTGTACCCTGTACTGTTCCAGCTCTCCACCTACGCAAAACCTTGAATCCTTACTCCCGCCCCATTAGACTCAATGCGCACCATACTAATTCAAAACGAGGCCTCAACCTGCAAAAAAAAATCAGTCATGGTTAGTAAATTATTCTTAACTTTTATCAAGGGTTACAAAATGATCTTGAAATTTTCACAAAAAAATTAACAATTCAAAACATATAGGCCTAATATTATACTGTACCTAACTAAATAAATAAGAGAATATACTGGGCTAATATACTCATCAAATGAACATTGTTGTCAATAACAGGTCTCTTTCAAAGCCCACCAAACAACAGTAGCGTAACTAATGCCCAATAACACCAATAGCAGTAATGCTCAATAGCTGCATGATTTTGGCTAGATGCTTTAGAATAGTAAAACGTGTCATTGAAAATGTTAATCTCTATGTTTGACTCTAGGGGGCACCACAGCTAAATAACTAGATAAGTGAAGACGTGGAAACACGTGTCCAGAAGACAGGCTGCCCCTGTCTGCATAAGGGGCTTTAGAGGTACAGACATGCTTGTACACAAGTTATACTGTGGCTTGACTTGCAATATTACACCGAGTGAGCATCATGGTATTCTCATCTACTATCTTATCACTATAAGCAGTTACACATACAAGAATGGGAACAGTAGTCTGTACAAGTCAAATAATTTTGATGCCACTCCTCTTCTAGTTTAAAAAATACACTTTCTTAGCTCTGAATTGTAAACAACTATTTCCTTTTTAAACACTTTTTTTTTGCTGCAGTTGATACAAAATTCTGATACAAAGTATATCTCACATGTATTTGACAGATGCTTTTATCCAAAGAGACTTACTTTGCAAGATATACATTTCATCAGTTTATGCAACTACTATACATCTATTGTAAATATATTAATAGTATTTTAAGGTAAGGTCTCATTAGTCAATGTTAGTTAATGCTTAAACTAACATTTTAATAATAAGCAATATATTTGTTACACTATGTATTAACTAACATGTTACCTAACCAATGTTAACAAAAGAAACCTTATTGTAAAGTGTTACCAATACATTTTATATTCTATACTAGAAACTTATTTTTTTGAATTTTCAAAATTCCAGGTACAGCCCAGCTAAACAATTTCTGACAAGAAGAATGTGCAAATGAGAGAGAGAAAACAAAAAACAAACAAACAAACAAACAAAAAAAAAACAGGCAACACTAACTCAAAAGAGACTTGGATTAGTGTTTCTCTGACATTACATTGTACTTTGTATTTTTTTTTTTTTTCCTTTTGTATTGTCTGTTAAATATTTTACGATTCAATGCTGTAAAACCATAAAACATGAAGATGTTTTTTTTCCCTTATATGCATTTGTGACCAGTGGGAAATAAATCAAAGCTGTCCGAAGTCTTTAATCACTTCAACTTTTTTATTACATAATTTGGTTGTATCATAAATAAAAAATCATTTTATGGCTGTTGTATTCAATCTAGTTATTGATTATTCTCTGTTTTTATTGTTTTTACAGCCTAGCAGCAGTAAAAAAACAAAACAAAAAAACATCACCTGTAACGCAAAACCATGGGTTCATCAGGATTTCCTACAACTCAGTGATGAGTTAATGAAACTTCTTCCTCACCCTCACACAGAGAACTATTGTCTGTCTCTTTTAGCAGGTCTGTCAGTCTGGCTCCCTGCTGGTTCTGCGTAGAGTTTCAGCAAAGGCAGCAATGTGTACCTACTGTTTATCTCTCTGTCATTCAACTCTACTCAGACAAGAGCACATTCTTGTCTTCACCTTGCTAGTTCCATCAAGCTGTGCTGGTCCATTGCTTTCAAAGACCTTTGTGAGAACTATTAATCAGGAATTTAGGGGTTTGTTAACAATAAAGGAGATGTCAAGATAGAAGAAGTGCTTAAACATTGTGCTGTGAACAGATAACTATTAGAGTCATTCTACAGGGGTCCATTGAGAAGACAGAACTTATTTTCTTGACATTTCTGTTAATGTTCTTAACAAAAGTTATTATAAAGTGTTATCAAGAAAATCTTCCAAAAATGTAGGGAGGCCCCTGGGTTGACTGAGAGTCTAACTGAGGATGTCCATAGGTCTGTAAAAGCTGAAAATCCTTGGATTAGAGGATAAATGAGGTCTCTAAAAAAGGTTAATATGTCTTTCTGAAGGCAAAGGATCTGAAGAAAATGATTTATTGTAATGTCAACAAATGATTAGATCAATAAATCAAACTCTGCTGGGTCAGTGTTTTCCAAAGTAAATAAAACAAAATATTAGGGGGAAAAATAATATAAAAATAAATAAATAAATAAAGAAGAATTTTACATTAAAGTATATACAGGTAACAACAGCGTTGTAAACAACATTTCAATAACTATTAAATTTGGAAGAATAGAATAGAATAGAATAGAAGTCACGCCTTAAGAGGTAACCATAGCAACAGACTGCTGAACCCTTTTCGTTGACATACATGGACAAAATATAAGTATTGTGTTAAATTTTATTACTTATTTACATACTACGAGTAAATGAGAGAGAAAAAAACGCCAAAAATTTGCTTAGACGTTCTCTCAAAATATTGACCCTCATGAAAGTCATTGAATCATTTTATATTTTTAAATGAGTTATTAGGACAATCCAAGACGATACATCTACATATGTAAATACATACAGCAAATACATTAAAGTGATAAGTAAGTTATGCTAACAAATCTGATGAAATTCACAGGTTAATATTTAATAACTGAAAATGGCAAGGTACAAATCTTGCACGCGCTTAATTATGCGCTCCAATGTGTGCAGCGCTGAGTGTGTGTGAGTGAGTGAGAGAGAGAGTGTGTGTGAGAGAGAGAAAGATAGTGACAGAGCGCGAGACCAAGCACTGTCCACAGATCAGAACACAAGTTTTGCGCCGTTTCCCCCCGTTTTGGACTTTTCTTTAAGTTATCATAAGCCGAAAATGATGGTTCCACATATACTGAAACACGTATGGTGGATGAAAAATGGACTGATTCTCTTTTGCACCCCGTTTCTTCTTCTTCCTTTGCCACTTGTCATTGGAACAAAGGTAAGTCTAATTTTAGGATGCATGTAAAATGTTTTAAATAGGCAGTAATTTTGCTTAAATGAAAAGCTGAAGCTCCATAAAACCTCCACTTTTACTAGTGTTGTGCCGTTCCCACAGGCCAGTGAGTGATTTGATACTGTCAAGTGTGTCTAAAATGTGTCAAAGTCGAGAAAGGCTCAGAGTTGAACTTTTTACGCATCTTTCCAGGTTCTTTCAGCCGGATTTCTCTGTATCTTGGAGAGAAAGCATGGGTACAAGACCATGCGTGACAATGGGGTGACACATTCCTTCACCACAGACACACAATGCCCTATTTTTGTTTTAACGCTTTGTTGTCACAAAGTTGTTTTTTTTTGTTTGTTTTTGTTTTTTCGTGGTACCAAATAAATATAAAACCAAAGATTGTCTAAAATTATATAGAAACAATATAGTCGACCAACCTAATTCAGTTATTTAATAAAAAGTTATATATTTTTTACAAAATCACAAAAAAAAAAGAGAAGAATAAAGAAAGAAAAGGAAAAAAAACCTGGATGCAGGTGCCGGTCATCTAGACGGTAGACCACTGTTTGTCACATCATATAGCCGCTAGCAGTGTTACATAATCACAATAAAGATAACAATTTGTGATGTGTTAAGATTTTTATGGCATTATTTTGACACAAATGTCTGAATGTTATCAGATATTTTTGCTGTGTTGTAATTTAGAGTGTTTCTGAGTGACTGAATAACAAAAGGAACTTTGCACCTTATGCTTGTCGTAAGTCAGAGCATAGCATCCAAGTACAACCAGCGATAATACATAAAACAAAACATGCCATTTTAAGTTGCTATGATGGAAGTTTAACAGTGTTTATATAAGCTCCGGATTCCGTGTTTTTTGTTTTGTTTTGTTTTTTCTTCTTTTTTTCTTCTTTCCCTCCATACCAAGGATTCCCAAATATGATGATTCCATTGCGAAGGAACTTCTCCTTAAAATATAAATACAGACAGCTATACATGATATTATAATCACATAAATACAATGTCAAATTCAGCCAATTTAGATGTTTACAATTTATGATGAACTTTTCCCCAGACCACAGTTTGTAAACCCCTGGTTTATTTCTCATAGGAATTGGACAAATTTTGAGTTAACTGTGTAAAATGTACAGTTCATAATAACTTACCATGCCACAGAGTTGGGCAAAATTCACAAATGAAGAGACCAAATTCTTCATTTGTGAATTCTGCCCAACTCTGTGGCATGGTAAGTGGGAACGGCACAACACTAGTAAAAGTGGAGGTTTTATGGAGCTATCTATCTATCTATTTATTATCTAAAGAAACATTTCTTTTTATTATCAATGTTGAAAATGGTTGTGCTGCTTAATATTTTTGCAGAAACTGAGCATTCAAAACTATTTATTTATTGACCCCAAACTTTTAAATGGTAATGTATATATTGATATGACAAACTCTTGTTTCTCATCTGCAGGAGGCTGCATGTGCATATGTCGTTGCGCTGATGGCAGTGTACTGGTGTACCGAAGTGCTGCCACTGGCCGTCACTGCTCTCCTGCCAGCTGTACTCTTTCCTCTCTTTAGAATCATGGAGTCAAAAGATGTAGGTTTCAAGTCATATATAAACCAAAGTCATCCTATTAGTATACCTGGCTTTACTTCCGTCAGTGTCTCCTGCTTTAAAACATGTTCATGGCATGTTGTTTTATTCTGTATTTTCTTTTTAACTATACACCACTCAGTTCAACTTTATGCATTCATTATGTGTGTAACTCAAAGTTTGTATCTCAAATATCTGATGTCTGTATGACAGGTGTGTATGCAGTACCTGAAGGACACCAATATGCTGTTTCTGGGTGGACTGATGGTGGCTGTAGCTGTCGAGCACTGGAACCTACACAAGAGAATTGCACTCCGTGTGTTGCTCATTGTAGGCGTACGACCTGCTCTGTAAGCATTTAAAATCTACTGGGAATCTTCTCATTGTTAAAAGCAGTATCAGTAAGACCTTTTCTGCCTTTCTGCAGGCTGATGTTGGGCTTCATGGGTGTAACAGCTTTCCTCTCCATGTGGATCAGTAACACAGCTACGACAGCCATGATGGTGCCAATCGTTCAAGCTGTGCTCGAGCAGCTCAACAACACAGCAGAACAAGAGCAGACCTCCACTCCAGAGATTGATGAGAAAAACACTGAGAAACAAACTGACACACAGGGTGAGAAAAAGGGTCTGATGGAGTATACCTTTAGTTGAGTGAATAGGGATAGTCTTAACATATCCTAAATATATACGATTGTCCAGTTCAGACATAAGTAATGAAAATCGTATGCACATTTCAACTATGTGTAGCTTAATTGTGGTTCAGTGTTATTTTAGTGTCACTGAGATACTATTAGGGTTTTTATCATTATATACATATCATTATTTTATTATTTTAATATCAAGTTAATATTAAACTTAATATTAAACTTTAGTTAAACTTTTAGTAATTGTGTTGTTGGTTTTAGTCTTTTTTATTCATTTTTTAAATTCCTATATAGTTTTATTAATTGTTATTTCACTTTTATTTTTTACTTTTTATTTTGGTACAGTACATCAATTGAAACTTTATATATATATATATATATATATATATATATATATATATATATTCATTTTATGTTCATTTTATTTCATGTAACGAAAATTACTTTTATGGTTTTAGTTTTAGTTTACTATAATAACCTGACATTCATCAAAACACTTAGTTTTAATATTTATTTATATTTTATTCCCATTTTGTCTTTTTGATTTAGTTTATTTTTAATTTTCTACTCTTATTGTTAAAGTTTATTTTAGTTGTTCATAGTCTCAGTTGGTTTAGTTTTTATTTTTAGTATTTTAGGTTTGTATTTTAAATTAGTATTATTGGTTATAGCAGTATATTGGTATCATTTAAAAGATTTTACAGTACGGTTAATTGCTGTCTAATGGCATTTTCATGTTTTACGCAGGCTGGTTTTATATAATATGCCATGTACCAAAACTACGTAACACTTAATAATGGAATGTAAAACAACAACTGTTTTATCGTACACAGTTGCTCTGAATGGTCACAGCTTCTCAATGGAATTCGACACGGAAGAGCATTCTCGAGACGCAGATGAAAGATTAAAGATGTGTAAAGGCCTGACGTTATGCGTGTGCTATGCTGCTAGCATTGGTGGGACAGCCACGCTCACAGGCACGGGACCAAACCTTGTTCTTATGGGACAGATGAACCAGTAGGTACCTTACATTACAGTTTTTTCTCTCAAGCATGAGAGAAATGTGCCATATTGCACAAGAATGTACCTTTTGCTTACTGTTGTATTAGCATATTAAATCAACATTTGTTTGACCTACAGACTGTTCCCAGACAACCCTGACATCATAAACTTTGCATCATGGTTTGGATTTGCCTTCCCCAACATGATCATCATGCTCACACTGGCCTGGCTGTGGCTACAGATTGTGTTCCTGGGTGTAAAGTGAGTGTTCTTTCCTAATGAATCAAACTCAGCTGCATCATATATGCCTATACCACCATATAATATACATCTAATGTGTAACTTAAGCTTCAGAAAGACATGGGGCTGTGGGACGGTGAAGACAGAGAAGGAGATTGCAGCCTATAATGTAATCAAAGAGGAGCACAGGAGACTTGGTCCCATGACCTTTGGAGAGCTGAGTGTCCTTGCCCTCTTCGTCCTCCTGGTGGTGCTTTGGTTCACTCGTGATCCAGGCTTTGTGGATGGCTGGGCGACACATTTTTTCAATGCTGAAAAAGAGTAAGAATGAAAACACCAACATTAATAAGACAGAGAATTAGTTTTAGTGGTGTTTTTGCTAAGGCTAGTGTCACTAATAGAATTTCTCATACTGAGTATGTTGTATGATGAACATTAATGATACTGTACCCCAAATCATGCAGTTTGTTGAGGAAAGGTGCGTTACTACTTTTTTAAACAATCAGGCGTATAATTTTCACCTAAAATGGTTTAAAAAAACACCCAGAATATTTTTATAGTAACATGCAAAGGAAAAACAGTAAGAACACCTCAGCAGCTGAATAGCAACTCCCTGGCAACTATCCACAAGACTGTACAGTTTAAAAATAAATCTGTGAAATTTAAGATGAATAATTAACATCTGTGGTTGCCAGAAATTTACCATAAATATATGGTAGTAACATTTTAGTTTTTACATAATGAACTTAAATTTACAGTATGACATATATAATATATATATTATAAACATTAACAATAAACATTAATTTAATAACATAATATTTAATATAAAACCCTGCACTCTGGGAATGTAAATTATTATTATTATTTTTTTCATTGTAAATTATAAGATTTGTTCTTTTTCACTTCTAATAAATTACATTACAAGTACATTTAACAGAATTTTGCTGTAAAATTACATGAAATGTTTGCATTTGCATCAATAACATTCTCATTTTCTTGTTTTTCAAAGTAGCATCACTTTAAAATGTGGCTTGATTTGTATCAAACCCTACTTATTGCTGGTTGTAATGAAAAGCAATTATATTTTACACAAAATGTCACTTCAAAATAAAATATCAGATGTCCTCTGATACCTCTTTAGGGTAAGCAAACTCCAAACATTTTCTATTTTCTGTCTTCAAACACTTTACAGAAACATGACAAAATAGACATAATGTTGAGAAAATATTAATAGAATGACCTCAAGTCTATGGGCAAAATGCCTCTAAAATTGAACGAAGTAATAGAAATTTCAACGATCGATGTAACGTACAGATTGAACCATTGCTTAACACAAACAACGTGTTCTCCTGTTATCAGTTGTGGCGTGTTCCTATTTGTAGGTCAAATGTCCAGCAAAAACTGAATGGAGTTTCCCCACATTGCAAACAGCATTTGTGTACATTTCCTGATGATGGTCACATGCAAAGAGATTGAGGATTTAAAACTGTGAAAACACTGGGTGACTCTGGGTGAAAGGTCTAAACCAAAAGACAACAGAAAGCACACAAACATTCTTAAAGTTCATGAGCAAATACATGTTTGATAATTATTATATTACCATGAAGAATCTCTTTTTCTATATCGTAACATAACAGCAATGCAAGCCTATTCTCACAAGAGGTAGAGACCTAAAACACAACCTTGGGTAAAACAAATCACCTGTTGTTGTGGTCTTTAACCCTTTCCTCGTTCAACCTCATGGCTCACCTCTATGCAGGTTTGTGACAGATGCCACAGTGGCAGTGTTTGTAGCTGCCCTGCTCTTTGTTTTTCCCTCTAAACCACCACGTTTGTGCTGCTGGAGGACACAGAGCTTTGACACAGGTCAGTGAAACACTTGCTTAGCTGATCTCTTCTACTAGTGTACATAATCATCCACCTTCTCCGTTTATGACATTAGGTATAAGCTGTTGCTCTGTTTCTTTTAATTTTATGTGTTGTTTTGTTACTTTTATTATTCTTATTTTTTTCTCTCTCTCTCAAAATAGTAAATAAATAAATAAAATTCAATACAATACAATACAATACAATAAATATGCCTGTGGTCTATAGTGCCCCATCAGGAAAGTGGCCATACTCCAACTTTGCTGACATGGAAGGTGACACAGCAGAAGATGCCATGGAGCATTATCCTCCTGCTAGGGGGAGGTTTTGCCCTGGCTAAGGGCAGTGAGGTACAAAAAACTGTATTTTTGGGTATTTTTGAGTCAGGTCAAGCCAGGACGCATTTATTAGTATAGCACTTTACACAATACACATCATGTCAAAGCAGCTGTAAAGAAAGCCATATTGTTATGTCTATAACGCAGTATTGCTTATAGAGCAAGCTTTAGGGCTGGACAATGTGACAACATATATGACAACATACTCGACCTCATTGCTGATAATAAAAGTGATCTTCTGGATTCTCAGATCTAGTTGTATTGTAGGTTCAAGGCAATTAAAGAAGTACTTCACCCAAAAATTTAAATTCTGTCATCTTTTATGACGCCTTTATGCATCTTTTACGTTTTGTTTACTTAGACTGTCAACGGAGAGACAGAAACCTCTCAGGTTTTATTAAAAATACCTTAATTTGTGTTTCGAAGATTAATCCTCTTATGGTTCCTCAGGTTTCAATAGAAGTGTTGTCACAAGTAAAAATTCAGAAAAAGTTTGAAGCCAGGGCACACATCTGAGTGTAAAAAAAAAAAAAGAGAGAGAGATTTACATAATTGTCAATTTTGTTCTAAGCAAGAGTGTACAATTCTCAAAAAACATCAATGAAAATATGACTTAAAATATGTACTTATATCATGGTAAATATTTTGGTTTAAAATGACACACATATCATGGAGAAAATTTTAGTCATATCGCCCACCTCTAAACAGTTTAATGAGGGAGCTGCTACAAAAAACAAAACCCATAATTCTCTAAGGGGAGGACATGAAAAAGACTAAAGATAACCTGCAGTTCCTTATTAAAGATCATACAAAAGGTCAGCTTCAATCATCATTTGTTCTGTTTTTGTTGGGTCAATGCTCAGGACTCAGGGCTGTCAAAATGGCTTGGAGATCAGATGTCACCTCTTCAAAGTATTCCTCCCTGGGCGATTGCCATTGTCGTGTGTCTGATGATAGCTACCTTCACTGAATGCACTAGCAATGTTGCCACGGCAACATTATTTCTGCCTATACTCGCATCTATGGTATGTATACTTCTAATATTCACCATGACTTGCATGCTCCTTGTACACTATTGTAGTCACAGGAAGGTGCACAGGACAGTCAATAAAATTGAATAATTTTTTTTTAAAAAAGGCAGGTATTTATGGAAATGCCTGACAAAGATCTTTGGTTACAATATTTGGTTATATATGTGTTTGCAGTTTATGTTCAGTAACTTTTTCTATTTTTTTATAAGCAATAAAAATGTTTATTTTTCAATAATTAAGAATTGACATTCATTCCAAAAAGTCAGAGACCACTAGTGATTTTTTAATACAAATTATATAATCAGAATAATAGAGTTTGTATTTATTTCTTTTCCACAAAAAATATTAAGCAGAAGAACTGAACACTGATAATAATCCAAAATGTTTATTGAGCAGCAAATCAGCATATTAGAATAATTTCTGAAGGATCATGCGACACTGAAAACTGAGTATCGGCAGCTAAAATGTCAGCTTTGCCATCACAGGCGAAAGTTACACTTGCATAAATTACATAAAATACATTAAAATTAAATAAAACATTAAATTAAAAAAAAAACTGTACTGTATTTTTCATAAAGTAAATGCAGTCTTTGTGAGAATAAAAGACTTTCAAAAATGTCAAAAACATGGAAAAATCTTACAGACCCCAAACTTTCAAACAGTATTCTGTATATTCATTTAATGTCATAATGTTTTAATTTTCTTTTTTCTTTTTTTTTCTTTTTTCTTTTATTTATTTTTATTTTTATTTTTTTATTATTATTGTTTTTGTTTTTTTTCCAAGTTTAAGCTAGATTTTGAATCCCATATTACAATGTGGTCTCAGACTTTTGGACATCACTGTAAATTTGTGTGACACCTTGATTTTATGTGGCTGGTGTAGTGTCCAGTGTTTATATATGAATTACTGATTCAGTTATTTTATTAAAGTTTGTCAGCATGGTTTCATGTTGTTTCAGCAATAGTGAGACAAATTCTCACTGAATTCACATGTTACATTCATGCTGATTCTTAAAAGGAATGAAAGATTTATTAGTTCATCTGACATCAGTATTATACGAACAAGTTGCGTAATTGTGAAAAGGTTTTTCAAACATTTATTATTAGCACAACTTCTTCCTCCATTAATCTCTCACTGGGTTTCACCTTTCTTGCTGTGCAGTTGGCACATCCTGCCCTCTTCTCATGAATTAGCCTATGCAAGGGAGCCTGTGAAGGAAGTGATTTGTAGGGGGCTAAAGCTGAAGTGGCTCATATGGGAGAACCATGGAGATGTGTCATTGTTGTCTGGTTGAAAAAAAGAGGGAGGAAGAATGAGAAAGAACAGGCATTGGGGGAAGGGGGCTTTTAACTTCACTCGCTAATTCACCCAGTGTTGGAGGCAGATAAGCAGACACTGTTGTATGTGCCAGTGATGTCCATTCCTTCCTCTGTTAACTGTAACACAATTGAACTTTGAGAAATTTGAGTCAGATGTAGAAAGTAGAAAGTTTTAAAGATGGTTTGAAAATGTAAAAAAGAAAGAAAATAAGAAAAAGAAAAAGGAAAATCTCAGAATATTTACTTACCCTTAGGCCATGATGTAGATGAGTTCTTCATCAGAACACATTTGGTGAAATTTAGCATTGCATCACTCGCTCACCAATGGATCCTCTGCAGTGAATGGGTGCAGTCAGAATGCCAAACAGCTGATAAAAGCATCACAATAATCCACAAGTAATCAACACCAGTCTATCAATAAATGTTTTGTGGAGTGAAAAGCTGTGTGTTCATCAGGGGTGCGTTTCCCAAAACCATCATTAGCTAACTATGGCTGTTAGTTCCATTGAACTCTATTGGTAACGACGAAACGTGCGACCATAGTTGATTTTGGGAAATGCACCCCAGGACGTTTTTAACTTCAAACTGTTGCTTACAGCTAAAATACGAGTCCCCTACACATAATACTAGTTTCAGTGAAAAAGTTGTGTTGATTATTGCTTTTATCAGCTGTTTGGACTCCTATTGTGTCGCCATCCATTCAGTGCAGAGGATCCATTGATGTAATGCTAAATTTCTCCAAATCTGTTCCAATTAAGAAGGAAACTCATCAAAAAAACAACAACATATCTTTAAATTCACTTCAATATATATAGTATGTTTCAATAAAAGAAGCTGGTTTAACACTACATTGTTTTGTTTTATTAGTCCCAGTCTATAGGTGTCAATCCTCTGTATGTTATGATCCCCTGCACCCTCAGTGCATCTTTTGCCTTCATGCTCCCTGTGGCCACCCCTCCAAATGCCATAGTCTTCTCATACGGATACCTGAAAGTATCTGACATGGTGAGTGTTAATAAATAGTCTTTAAAATATGAACAGTCACCCTGTTAGGAATTATTAAATCCAACTTGCAAAGTGAAATGTACAGACATAGATTTATATACATTATAAAACTTTAGGAAAATGGAATCCTCTGAAAATTAAATAATATTAATCTCATCAGAAATGTGAAGGATATTATTGATATGTAGACATTGAAATGATAAAGGCACTGACTTTTTTACTTTCATAAATCCAGATATCCAAATGTTCATTTTTATCTGCAGGCCAAGACAGGAATTGTCATGAATATCATCGGCATCCTCTCCATCACCTTGGCCATTAACAGCTGGGGCAGGGCTATCTTCAGTTTAGACACCTTTCCCAGCTGGGCAAACACTACAGAAGTGTGAGAGACTGAATCCCACCATCAATCTGCTCTCAAACTGCACCATTCAGAACTATTCTCACCACGTTTCCAACTGAGGAGGCCAGATGGGGTCAGAGCCAGTGGCTGATAGTGTGTCATCACTTGTACTGTGATTGTGCAGTTCAGTTGTTTATTGATGTAAATTTGTAAACAGTTCATAAAAATGATAATAAAGTTGCTTCAAAAGCAGCTTTAGAGGAATATATGTGGAAAGCCAAAAGGCTAAAAAACATATAGATACCATGTAGATTTTTAAGCACAAATATGCATATACCTCTAAACAGTGGACAGCTGTGTACACCTTTGACAGGCAGGGCAGTTTTAACAGAATAGTGTAATCATGTACAGTTCAAGATTAATTAAAACTCTTACTATTGCAATGTACAATTATGCTATATAAATTAAAATAATGTATTTTGTTCCTTTTCCTACTAATAAATGCGCTGTTTGTTCTTTCACCTGTAGCAAGTAGCCAGTATTTTAAATCAGTACAATTTGTGTGTGTGAGTGTGTACCTCTGTATTCCCTATGTTATAGGGACCAAATGTCCCCATAAAACATGGAAACCAGTGTGTGTGTGTGTGTGTGTGTGTGTGTGTGTGTGTGGTATACTATGTAAAGGACATTTAGGACATGTGGACACCTGGGGAAAACTGACCTGGCTGGTGTGGCTCTGGCTATTGCTGTGAGTTCACAAAATAAATTCATATAGTGGCATTCATTAAAAGTCTCATTACATTTGTAAATACATCCTTTTTGCTCACAGAAAGGGCAATGCTCACCATACACTAAGCTTTAAAATAATATTGTTTCCTGACATTTGCACACATCTGAACAAATTAAAACATTGTAGGGGAAGGCTGGGTAAGACAAAATGTGAATTTACAGATACATTGAAATATTTGGATGTTTAGTACATGATGATAATGTTTCACAGTGGAAAAGGAAACATATTTGCTGTTATTTTATTATTCTGTGCATTTCTGAGAGGACTGAAAGCTTCTGTTACTTATTTTATTTTATTTTATTGAAAAAAAAATGAAAATGTATGTAAAAATAATAAATCTAATATTCTATGTACAGATAAGGCAAATTTAAAAAAATAAATGCAGTTAAATGTAATAACACTGAATAAATTATAATAATAATAAAAAATATGACAAAATTGATACTACAGCAAATATTGATGTCCAGATAAAATATTGAAATTATATAATGCATATAATGGATACGCATTTAATAAATGTGCTGAAATGAGATTTAGTGACTTCCATGGTCAAGATGAAACACAAAAGTTGGGGAATATCTTACTCTACGTTTCACATTCAGCTAATTTCAAACACTTGTACTTATCAGTACAGTAGTGAGCATAGACATATATAGAGATAGACGCCGCATTGGCTGCTGGAAACGAGAAATGCGGCCGCCATCTTGGACCGGGCATACTCTGGAATTGATTACATCGCGTAGCAGCAGCAGAAGTGAGAGAACATGCCTGAACACTGTGTAGGATATTCCTGCTCCAATCGGCGGACCATCGAAAGCAGGGCTCGGGGGATTACTTTTCACAAGTAAGATTTAACATTACTATACTATTGGTTGTATTTTGTGAATAGAATATTACCAGAGTTGAGAAGTAGCAAGGATCTTTGATGTTACCGTAACGTTAATGAAACGATGCTAAGCTAATGCCAGTTAACAATGCTATGTTTACTGTTCACCCGGCTATGAAGTGAGACTTGATAAGTCATATTCCGTAACACTGACTTAGATTACAACTGACACAAGAATGTTATTGTAGAAATACAACAAATATTACTGGTATAAACATTGGCCAGCGGATTTTAATTCGTCTTCACTATCAAAGCAAACATATCGTTGTTCAGACGGCAACCGATAACAATGAAGCATGAAACCAACCGGAGGGACATAGCACTGCAGGAATATGGATTTGTGATATTGCAGATGGGACAGCAGACTTCATCTTTTCAGTCCCCTTATTCAAAAAAAAAAAATCACACTCATCTTTAAGCAAGGTGATCTCTGCTTTAAGAGCGGCAATCTTAGCTTTAAAGAAAGAAAGAAAAGTTAGAGGTTTAATTTCTTTACCTGCTCTACTCCAGGACTTATAATTTCACCACTTTCCTATTCTTCAAAACATGCAATTCAAGAACTAATCGTCACTGGTAGTGTAGATTTTGATTAAATGCACTTATGTCCAAACACAATTCAGCCAGTTACATTGGAGCAGATTTCTTGTACTAATTTGTCAACAATCCATTTGCATTACAAATGAATGGCAGAATAATATATACCATGTGTGATTTTGAAATTACCCCCCCACATCTGAATTTCGTGTGGTGCATTCGCACGGGATAAGCGAAGCCTGTGATTTTTACTCGAATTTACTGAATTTACTGACTTATCTCCCAGATCCCCCGGATGTCAAGGCTTTGAGAGTCCCGTTCTATGGTCCAATTAGATGGATAAAAAAATTAAAAATAATAAACTAATAGAGTTTCGTGCCCCGTGTTATTTACATTTCACCAGGTTAAAATAATATCTCAAGCTTTATGCTTGATTTATTTGTAACGCATTAACCTCGAAACCTTTTCAGCTTTCTCTTTCTGCAAATTGTATGGTGTAGCGATATATGACAGCACCCAAAATACTATCAAACACTCCAACGCAGCTCCATTCTTCATGAAAGATGGATAAAAAGGCGCACAGGAAACAAAAACCTTGAAAAATGATATACGACAAATGCGGGCCAAATCACAGAGATGCCGATTCGCACGGGACTAATTTTACCACAGGACCTCGGTGTTCGGCGAAATATGGTAGGTCATTTGCGGGGGAATTTTTGCTTTACAAATTACAGACATGGGCGATTCGCACGGGATTAAGATCACAGACAACCTCCGCAATTATTACAAATGACTGGAGGTCACCAGGTAATACTAATCCCGTGCGAATAGGGCTTTAGATATTTTATTGAATGAGGTGCAGCACATACTTTAAAACAATGATTATTTGCACATATACTTTGAAATAATCATACATCAGTGCAACATCAGTGTGTTATTTCTATTGTTTATGTATCTTTTAAGCATTATGCAATGCCATTTTTTTGTTGTTGACCATTCGTTTTATCTTTCCACAGGAGATGTAGAAGATGCCGTAGGGAAATTTCAAAATCAATTAGGTCGGGTTCACTCTTCGAGGGTTCACACATGGAACTGTCACAGTGGGTCAAGATAATGCAAAAGTCGGTTTATTTATTTATTTATTTTTTATTTAGTGTCACTGTGAATATATTGAGTTAAATGTATTATTTTATCATTAGTTTGTGAAAATTGTGTTCCATTTTCTATTTGAGATGTCAAAAACTCTTCATGATCATGAAGGTATCAGCAGATTTAAAGTAAATACTAATAAATAACGAGTGGCCACTTTAATGCTGTTAAATAAACAGGTGTTAATTTTTAGGTGAACATCAACTTGATTTCAAATTATTAGACATATGTCAAGACTGAAATGCACAAAATAGGCAACAAGGTTATTTTGTTCTGTTTCATGATGGCAAGATGTTTTTTAGGTGTAGAATTGTTTGATGTGGCAACCTACTTTCACTTAATGAGCGGTTACTGTAATTGATTGTAAGACAACAATTAGGGGCCGCTATGTTGTAGCCATTTAAGAAAGTGTTTTTTTTTATTTTACATTGTTTAAATATTATTTGTTTGTGTTTTTAGTTCAGTTCAATTTGTTAATTAAGAAAGAAAATTGTAAGCGTCATAAGCGCGTGGAAAATTGGACGGCAGTACGTCGGAAGAAAGGGAGTGGGTCAGACATAATTTGACCACGTCATAAGTTTTTGTTTGGAAGAATCCCTTTTTTTCGTATGGCATAATTTGTATCCTAATTTTAATATATTTTTTGTTGGTCAATTATCTCTCAAAATAAACAAGAATGATAAATAAATATTACGTGGAATGAAGTGTGTTCGAGACCAATCCCGCTTCCGTGGCCAAGACAAAAGGCCAAAACAGATAGAATAGAAGAAGAATAGAAAAAGCTAGTGTTAGAGGCCTCTTTTTCTTTTGTTAATTGTATAATAAATAAAAAGAAAACAAATAGATAGAATACAAAAATATTAGAGAAGCTAGCGTTAATTTTGTTTTCTTAAAAAAATAAAATAAGTAGTTAGTAAATGGATAGAGTGCAAGTCTAAAAGAGGCACGGTTTTTTAAAGAATAGAATTAGAATAGAGTGTGTTAGAGTTAGAGGGTCAAATAAAGATGGAAGAGATGTGTTTTTAGCCTTTTCTTGAAGATGGCTAAGGACTCGGATTGAGTTGGGCAGGTTATTCCACCAGGAGGGAACAGTTAACCCCTTAACTGTCACCCGTCCACCCTGTGGGACGCCTAAGTTTACTTCGCTATTTTAGAATTAAATCCTAATCTAATCAAGACAAACTATATATCGTTGGAAAGGTCTAAGACCCCTAAATAGATATTTTACCACTTTTTTTGTTAAATTATGTAGGAAAATTGTTAGATTAATTTATGACAAGAGTGCACCTTAAAAATCTACATCATAACAGGAGTTCTGACCTTTGTCACAGACCGTCTTCTTAGTTGCCTTTTTCCCTATCACGCTTTAGAAATCATAAGAAATTATATATCAATTGAAAACTTAAAATCTCAAAATTCATGCTTTGAAACCCATTTTAAAATCACACATTGCATTACCATGGAAATGGTACATAAATATCATGTTACAAAATGTTTTAGTTCATGAATTATAAAAATTTAAGTTTGGATAGTGCACTATAATGTCTATGTTCAAAACTGTGAGTGACAGTTAAGGGGTTAATGTCAAAGTCTGTGAAAGTGATTTTGTGCCTCTTTGGGGTGAACAATAGGCCTTCATCACACTTCCGCATTCGTAGAGCGGAAGTTTCAAATAGTAGCGTGTAAAAACTTCCGCTGCAGCCTATATCAATGGCTGTGCCCAAAGCACGGGATTGTTGTGATTTATGTAAAATTCAGCACAAATACGTTTTCTAAAAACACCAAACTCAATCATTAATCTTACAATCATTAATTGAGTGTTGAGAAACCAAGGAAGACGGTTTCATGATATTCCGATTGTATATTTTGTGACTTAAAGAGAAGCATGCATGCCATATTGTGTATTTATGCACAATACTTCAGTCTTACCACCTTATTTTCACAAAACTGCAAGAAAACAATACAAACAGCATATCATACAAAGAGCATTTAAATGAAACAAATCTTAAAATATTAATTACGACTAAAAACTACATCAAATTAAAGTTGTTCAAATAAACGAATATTTCCAGCCCGGAGAGGATTATTCAAAAATAACTAGATTGATCTTAAGAAAGAGTGATTAAGTGCAATGATTGAACAGCATTATACTGTATATAAAAACGTGAGGTTAATTACAATAAATATACTGCAAGAATAAACAAAATAATATTAAATCAGCCCGATTATTCCTCTGGGAGTAATTTGAGCAGCGTGCTGCTATTTATAATCTCATGGCTGGCAACAGCGGCAGCGCTGACAATCGCGTCGATCAGATAATGTTACACATCAAAATGAAGGATGAGATATATGGTAGGGCATCAGCATATATAAACAGTTTCAAATATTGATGTTTATTGCTCAGTCCAACTAGCAAATTAGTTTAATTTTCTTCACAAAACTGGCGTCTGTCCATTGATAATAATGCAGGCAGAAATTCCTTTACGCTACTAATTGGAGTTGACAGTCGATATGACGACACATGGACTGTGATAAAGGTCTATAAAGCGATGTTCACTTGCAGAACACAAGCTTCTAGAGACACATAGGTCTGAAGTACTGAATTTAGGTAAAGGGGTGCAGAGCCAGAGGTGGTTTTGTAGGCAAACATTAATGCCTTGAATTTTATGCAAGCAGCTATTGGTAGCCAGTGCAGATTGATGAACAGAGGTGTGACGTGCGTTCTTTTTGGCTCTTTAAAAATTAATCTTGCTGCTGCGTTCTAGATTAATTGTAAAGTTTTGATAGAACTGGCTGGAAGACCTGCCAAAAGAGCATTGCAATAGTCAAGTCTGGACAGAACAAGAGCCTGAACAAGGAGTTGTAAAGCATGTTCTGAGAGAAAGGGCCTGATCTTCTTGATGTTGAATAAAGCAGATCTGCAGGACCGGGCAGTTTTAGCAATGTGGTCTGAGAAAGTCAGCTGATCATCAATCACAACTCCAAGGTTTCTGGCTGTTTTTGAAGGAGTTATGGTTGATGAGCCTAACTGGAAGGTGAAATTGTGATGAAACGATGGGTTTGATGGAACCACAAGCAGTTAGGAATTGGGCTGAATTAGAATTAATTAGGGAATTAATTAGGGATGCGATGATAAAACGATGCAGAATCGATGCGTGAATTGATTCTGAGATCTTCCAAATGCATCGCGATTCCCTCTGGAATCGATTCTGAGCTTATATTTTAACAGCAGATGGCGCTCTAATCTAGTTTTTATCTGCGCACTCAAACGCACATGAAGAGCGCTGGAGAGGCTTGTGTGTTCGGCCAAGTCTGTAATTTCACCTCGGTTCAGAATGCTTTTATGATGCCAGATTAAAGGGGGCATCACACAGAGTTTCACCCAATCTCATGTTAATCTTGAGTACCTATAGAGTAGTATTACATCCTTCATATGTCCAAAAGGTCTTTAGTTTTATCATATCTATAAAAGAAAGATAACAGCTTTACGATTCTCTCCGAAAACAGCTGAGCTCCTGGAGGCGTTCCATGTGGGCGGAGCTAAAGATTGACGAGCGCTGATCGCCAACAAATCAGAGACATTTGATGCCATTTCACTTATCATCTGCAGTTCTGAATCATGACCGTGATCTTTTATAGCTGGGACTGCTCCATCTTTCAGCATCAAATGATGTGCAAATCCAGCGTCGAACTGGGCCTTGTTTATAAAACGTTCGCCAACGAACACACTTGAGAAACTCCGTTGCTGCCTCAGAAAAACAAACTGCATCCTCTGTTCACGTAACGCTGGGTTCTTCAGGAAGCTGAACAAGGTTATCTTTCCCTCACAACCAAAAACACTTCTTTAGAGACATTCTTCCCGAGCAGCAGTGCAGCCGAATGAAGCGCGTTGATAGGCTGCTCTTGCTCTTGCTCCGGTCGATGCGTGCACGGGCGCGTTCTTCCGGGAGAAATGCCCATATAAGGAGTTCTACCCTTCATTACGTCATCAAGAGCCACGATCGAAAAAAACTCTCCGAAACTTGTACGAACCCGAAGTAAGATTTTTGGCACAGAAATACTCTGTTATACGTCCAAATTGTTTTTTGAAACTTTGTCCATGTGTGATTGTGTTGGTTATGGTGGAATGATGAACACTGAGAGTCGGGTGGGTGGTCACTCAAGGCTTCTTTTTATTGTCCTGGGCAGACACAACTGGGACAAACAGCACCATAGGTTGGTTAAATTGCAGCTCGATGATGAGGCATGAGAGTCGGTAGCGAGGCTCCATGACTGCTACAAATGACATTTTCTCTGAGTGAACGTGAACATATAATGGACATAAATCTGAATAAAACATACATAATAAAAATAAAATACAAAACTGTAACTCTTCTTCTCAACCTTCATTAAATCATAATAATGCAGTGAAACTGTAAACGTGTGCAGCACGTGTGCTAATGCTAGCGGCTAACAATTTACACACAGAACATGACAAAAACCGAATAAAACACATACCTGTAACATACAGGACCAAAGGTTGGTTAATTGGCAGCTCAATGATGACGCATGTCAGTCTTAAAATGAAATATACAGAGTTTCAGTGTTTACAAGCAGGCTAATACACACTCCTCATTTTATCGTCACAAATAACACATATTTGACTCTACTAACAGAACTAGGAGCTGCCAGATAAAAATATTCTTTTGTGTAGCATAACGTTCAGCTTTTTGCTCGAAAACAATCCAAACTCAGTTAATAAGACAGAGCTATCATCAAAGCAGCTTACCAGCAGCGAAGCTTCGTGAAACTGCTGGCTATTACATAGCACCGCCCCCTGATATACTGAACGTGATTGCATGCAGTGCAACAACCAATGGCGAGTTCTCCCAATTTATGCAGGAATTTAACTATTTATTTTAACTCCGTTACACATGCTTGAGAATCCAAATCTTTAACAGTGTAAACAACTCTGAATGCATGAAACAGCATTGTACCCCCCCTTTAAACGACCGTTGCAAGCAAATTGAAAAATGACGGCAGTGGAGGAGGCACAACTGTAATGATCAGTCTATAATCCCACCCACTTTGAAGTGGTTCTAAAATGCAGTGGAAAAGAAAACCGAGCCAAATTAAAAGCGAGCCTATCTGTACTGTACCGAGCCAAGTCATACCATGCAATGGAAAAGCGCCATTTGGAAAATGGATTCATGATGTACTCGCTCATTATATAAATTTAACACACAAAAAAGTTATGGACTGCAGTTTTAAGCAAACCTCAATCTTTGATGAACTTTTTTTATCTAGATTAATGTGAAAACTACAATTTGTAAATTTTGATCTCTTACCTTTTGAAGCATCTGCCTCAGTTCCCAATCCTCTACTTCATCAATGTCAACACGAGGACTGGGACAATGGGAGATGAGACTAAAGTCTTTCTGAAAAAAATGATGGTTTAATGCCACCATGTATTACAGAAAGAGCCAACATCTTCCCAATAACTTTGTATTCGCCTGACTGCACAGCTAAAAGACAAACAAAACAACTTCATAGATTTGCAAAACACAACTTTTTGACTTTTGTAAGTGAAAAGTGTTTTTTACCACGAGACACCAAAGTCAAATTCTTCGATTCATCAGCACCACAAAAGTATTGGCTGTTTTTCAGCTCTGAAATCAGCAGTCTGAAAAACTCCCTTGTGGCCCCTCCATCATCAACTGCTCCTTCTCCGGTGTTTTCCGTTTCAACAAATACAACATTCAGCCTCTTGTCCGGTGAAAAATTTTGCTGACTGAATGCCCTTAAGCACTTGGTAGAACAGTGTCTCTCATTACATTAATGTAACTGGCCAATGGTGGAGGACTAGCGTCCAGCTGGTTCTCCAGCCTCCGTAAAACATTTTCCAAATCTGGCCGGTACATTTGAAACTTTGGTTATGTTGCATTTTATACAGTTACATGTTTTGGTTAAACAAAGTTAACTATTTAACTGTTTGAAAATAAGAAATATTAAATAAGTTTAACAAGTTAATTAATGACAATAATAATAATTATAAATACATAAATAGCACTATAGTAAAATCCCAGGACAACCCTAGTCCGAGCGTCCACTGCTATTTATCACTCTGTATTGTCTGACATGAATATTCTATTCATTCATAAAGAGACAGCAGCGATTCTACAATGGGTTACACTTGAGAGATACTGAGTTAATGAAGTAGTAATGAATGAAAATAGAGTAAATGAAGTAGCCTATAAGGCAGGGCTGGGCAACTTCGGTCCTGGAGGGCCGGTGTCCTGCAGAGTTTAGCTCCAACCCTAATCAAACACACCTGAAGAAGCTAATCAATGTCTTCAAGATCACTAGAAAGTTACAGGCAGGTGTGTTTGATTAGGGTTGGAGCTAAACTCTGCAGGACACCGGCCCTCCAGGGCCAAAAGTTGCCCAGCCCTGCTATAAGGTGATTGCTCCGATTAACTAACACACACACACACACACACACACACACACACACACACACACACACACACACACACACACACACACACACACACACACACACACACACAAAAAAAAAACAAACAAATACAAATATATGAATACTCAAATTGAAGAATGTAGTTTCAGGTTTCTAGATTTTATGTTTTTATTATGTCATATACATTTTTGCTTTCTGCTCTTTTTATGTAGATTTCAAGTATTTAAGTTCATATAATAATACATTTATTTCAATATCCTGCTGAAAAAAACAACAATAGAAACCATCAATAGAATTTGTAATGGTTTTTCTGGTTATAATGGAAATTATATTGGTTTTAATGGAAAGTGTAATGGACCGTATTGATCTCTGCTGATAATTGATTGCCTATTATTGTTAAATATTATTATTATTATTATTATTATTGTTAAAACCACTAAATCCTAATGGAACATGTCCCAAAACACACTACAGGACACCATTATTCAATGGTTTTAATGATTAAAAGTTGATGGTTTGTGTAATGTTTGTAATGGCATTTATAATGGAAACCATTAGAATTTCTGTGATTGGTTTCTATTGTTTTTTCCAGCAGGGTCACCATGGGTTTATGAATGATGTTATTTGCCACAAATGCAATACATTGATTGCTGTAATATTGTGAGATAGTAGCGGCTGTTTGTAGTTGTGGTGGGCCTGTTTTGGGAGAAAATCCAGGGCCCTTTTTTTACTCCCAGTCCATCCCTGCACAGAATAGTATAAAATATCATATCACGATTCATGATTTTATTACGATTCTTTGTCATGTTGGTTTTACTATTTTGCAAGTTGTCTGAGCAGTACATCCAAACTAATTTCCCTATTGTAAAAAAAAAAAAAAAAAACCTCTCAAGGTAACAAAATATAAAAAAGAATAGCGGTTATTTAGGCCAAATTAAGCAAAGATGAAAAATGTATTATAAAAATCTTATTGAAAATCTTATCTTATTATTAAAATCTTATTATCTTTGTTAGTAAAAAAATGAGAACAAAGATGCACATAACAAATTCACATAATATACAAATAAAACAAACTGTGCTTTATTTTCAGGTACAATAGGTGTATTTAACATTCAAGAAATTGAATGAACAAATATAAAAATGAAAGGAAAAGATTAAGGGGATAGTTCATCCAAAAATAAAAATTGTCATCTGTCTGAAATTAATTCAGGTTTGGGACAACATGTGAGTGAGTAAATAATGACAGAAATTAAATTTTTGGATCCCTTTAATGACAAGCGGCAGCACGTTTAGTACTGGCCCTTTAAGATCTGCACGTATCTAATATACAGGCACGCATCCATTTTTCTCTCAACTTTTTACTTTCATTTTAGACATAACCAACTGTGGTTATATGTAAACCTTGTGTGTTTTGACAGTATTAGCACAAAAGATAACTTAGTTTAGTAATCAGGTGCTGTTTGAAAGTGCGCACGTGCTTCGAGTGTATGCGCTCGTGAAAAGCATACATCAGAACCGCACGTGAATGAAATGTTCAACCGGCAAGGCTTTAAAGCACATGCAAATGTACTTATGTGACTGTGAATAAGTGCAGTGTCTTGTGAGTGTAACTCTACTGCAGAGTTAACATTTCATGTGAATGTATGTTGCATTGTACATTATATTGAGCCGGAGGCGCCAGAACTGCAGCTGATTGAATGTGCTCTGGAGCACGATACCATGATATTTCTTCAAAAGCAGATCGTGGAGACATTTTTATCGTCCACGATCAAAAATCGTCATATCGCACAACCCTAGTTGATGCTCATATGGCTGTGGCAGAGCCATTGAGAGACAGAGTTGCGACTCTGATTCACATAGACCTCAAATACGCAGCCGTGGCCTAATGGATAGAGAGTTGGACTTGTAACCCGAAGGTCGTGGGTTCGAGGCTCGGGTCCGGCAGGGATTGTAGGTGGGGAGAGTGAATAACCAGCACTCTCTCCACCCTCAATACCACGACTGAGGTGAGACCCTTGAGCAAGGCACCGATCCCGCCCCAACTGCTCCCCGGGCGCCACAACATGGCTGCCCACTGCTCCAGGTGTATGTTCACTACTGTGTGCATGCACTTGGATGGGTTAAATGCAGAGGTTCCACAAATTCCAAGTATGGGTCACGATACTTGGCCACACACCACTTCCCTTTCTTTCCCTTTCCCTAAATAGTTCCAGGAAGTTCATAGCGGGCAATTGGAATGCATTGAGTTAGAGAGACAGAACTGCGAGCTTTGGTAATTAGTAGACAATAAAATAATTTATTTACATTATTTATAAAATAATGTATACGTAGCATATGTAGCTGTATAAGTGTTGTTTTTGTACCTGTTAACTAGCACCAGGACGCCGGCGCACCGAACGCTCTTTGTTTGCACATATCATTGTTTAGGAATAGATTAAATGAAACGGGACAAAGTTAATCATGACAAACTATATATCATTCTGAAGGTCTAAGCCTCAAGCATCGACGATAAATCGCTGTTTTTCTATTGAAAGCTTATAAGGAATGTATTTGCTACATTAGTGTAAGCAGTACACATCAAAACATGCAGAATGAAAAAGCAGTACGTACCATTATCATTGTAATAACGAGTCACAAACGCATCCACTGCTGAAATCCCGGTTTAGTTAGAAAGGCAAGGGTCCACAGAACAACATTCCATAGAGCACTTTTAGTCCAACAAAACAATAACGTTGTAATTTGGATCGATATTCCTTTGTTTACGTTTCTTTTCTTCAGGAGAGTTATTGTTTGTGTCCGAGTTATTGTTTGTATGAAGGCACATCAGCGTGTAATTACCGACTGTATGACTATCAATGTGAAGCTGTCAATGACCGGCTATTATTGAATATATGGCCCATCTGTATTTATTATCTCTATGGACGCACATCAGCGTGTGATTACTGACTGAAATCAGTGTGAATGTCTGGCAATATCAGTTTATCTCTGGCAGTCAGAGTATGTACTTGAGTATGTACTACATACAAAGAAAATTCTTTTTTTTTTTCTTTTTTATTACTCAAATTATTCTTGTATTTATTTTTTTTTAGTGCTCAAATGAATCACTTATATGGTGTCTAAAATTCTGTCTATTTTATCATTGACAAACTATGCAGGGGTATGTATAATGACAAATAGTTTGTATAATAGTTTGGACTAGAAATATTCATTGCAGGAATCTCATTTTTCAAGGTATCGTCTTCAAATTTGAAATATAAACTCATGAGACACGTGACTTTCAACCCATTACTTTTCTGGATTGCTGCAGGACATATTTCATGTATTTGTTTATGAAATAAAAAAAAAACATTCAGTGTTGTAAAACATTTTCAAGGCACTTCAGTGTCTATAACTTTTTATTTTTCTGAGCATTATCAACTCTGGATGATGGATAGTAAAGCCTAGAGTGTCTTGTTTCCAAAGATACCTAAATTGTGTGTGTAGCACATTATTGTCAGGAAATGTTACCATTTTAATTTAGATAGGTCATTTTCAGCTGTGAGGCCCAAAATGGGGGGTGCTAGCTAACAGGTTAAAAGATAAATTCCGCAAATATTTGAGGATTAATTTGGTCAGCTGCCTTGTTAACATATTTTAGGCTGAAGTTCATTGTAAAAGTCCATGTTATATGAACGACATTGTGGTCTTTTACCAAGGTAACTTCAGACTCTGAATATACATACATATACATACATACATACATACACACACACACACACACACACACACACATATATATATATATATATATATATATATATATATATATATGTGTGTGTGTGTGTGTGTTCTTACAACTTGTATGTTGTAGTCAAGTGCAATCACATCTAAATGTTCATTGTCATATTACTAATCTCATGGTAAATATTAAGTTTGTTCTTAGAAAATGCATTCCAAATAAGTGAAGATATTTTAAGATTAAGTAAACAAGATTAATTTTCAATGTTTTTGATTCTTGTGCACCCCTCAGTTATTAATATATAAAAATATATTTGTAGTATATTCAAATTTAACAACTTTAAACATTTTTACATTTAATCATATATTTTATGTATGTTGACTTTTGTTATGCTCTTATTTACAGCAATCTATTTATACATTTATAATAAACTATACATACAAATAAATTTGAATTATTTAATTAAATAGCACTTTTTATTATACACAGTTTCAAAGCAGCTTTACAGAAAATGCATGTTTCTATATTACAAATAAGAGGTCTGTTAACAGGTGTAATGGGGTCAAAGTAATGTTCCTATGGCAGAAATGTTCTAAAATTAGGCTATACAAATCATGCAGTTAAGTAACATCATGTATTCAGAAACAATGAAACATACAGAAACAATGAACAAATTAAAGCAATGGTTACATGATGTGATCATTTCAATGCAAGGAAAATTTAGCAGTTTTGTGTGTTTATTCAGAGTCAGCTTCATCTGAAGTCCTCTCAAGGGTTGGCGTCATCTCTTCACAAGTGTTGGGTCATCTGAAGTCTTCATGAGAGGCTGGATATAGTCAGCAGGAGCAATCTATAGATTACACCAACAAAATGTGATGGAATTATACTTGGGAACTGGCACTTTTTCACAAAGAACAGGGAGAGACTTGCCAAACCCAGTGAAGAGACTCATTGTGAGGGTGATGTCTCATTACAGGGAGTCTTCAGGTGGTTCTTGTTCTGAGCAAGATAGAGAAGGAGAAAAACACAGGAGAAATGGTTAAGTGATGCTCCATCACATTTCAGTCCTGTGGCATCACTGCTCCTTCAACACAGTACTTCTATAGTTGCTAAGACGTTTAAGTATAAAATACAGTAATAATGTACAGGTTTACTGTGATTACTTCTATAAAATAGTAGTGGTATAATACATTTTTGGAAATTTAGTCTAGCATAATTCTGAAATGAAAACTGCTCACCTATTTTAAACTTTTCATTCTCACTTGGTCCATCAGCATCCTTTGCAATAAATCCAAGTCTATTAAATAACTCCCCACCAGCAAAAATCACGTTTAAAAGCCTTAATTACACAACGATGTATGAAACTGCATGTAGAGAATGAATAACATCCCGTAAATCTACTAATTAAGTGAGGAATAATCTAATAATGATCCGTTTTAATGCACAAGGCAATTTGATTAGCTGTGCTGATAATATACAGTTTGTTTCTATAAATGTCTTACCTTTTAAAAGTTCGTCACAGCGGTCTCTTCTGCTGCATCTCTACGGCGCTGATAGTATGAGCGCTAACTTCCGGGAACTATTGAGCGGCTCCACGATCCGCCATTGCTGTGAAAATACGGTCCATTGGAGTCAACGGAGTTGTCGCAACTCTCTCTCTCTCTCTCTATGGCTCTGTGCTGTAAGAAAAATTACAAGCTGAGCAGAGTACCTTATGACAGTGATTTTCAGTTCTCTCTTTACTGACACAAGCTTAGTTTAGTTCATGGAGCTCTTTCCTAAGAAGCTGATTATCTGAATCAAGTGTGTTTAACAAGAGAGACATACAAAGTGTGCAGTGCTATTGTTCCCCAGGACCACAACTGACCTATCAGTAAGCCTCTCCCCTCAAACGCAGACTAGCCAATGGCAGTCAAGTATCAGTTGCACGGGGAGTGGAACTCGGACATCTTTAGGTTTCAGCGCCATAGAGAAACATTGGAGGATCCGAAGCTCTCATCGGTTTGATGTTTATGCTACGAAAATGCAAAAACGATGTGCCTGGGGTACTTGTAACACTGATTCCAGGTATCCTGAGAGGATGAACAATGTAATTTATTTTATTACATTTCCTAAACCCAAACAAAACAGAGCAAAATGTCCTTAAGCATTCAACCCCAGTACAAATGAAGACAAAAACGTTCATTTTCTGGTTGTCATGCTCTCATTAATTTTCATGTGCTCAAGCAGAACATTAATGTTATCTTGTGCTTCAGCAAGGCATTTCTGGCTAAAACTAGCTAATGTTAAAGTTAGTGAGTTCGTGGCTAACGTACAAACCTAAATAGCGGACTGTTCTCACGTCTTGAACAGCGTAGGTCAAAAACACATTAACGAAGGTCTACATTTCACTGTCTCTTCATATTAAACTGGTTAAATGTACATTAATTTAATCGTACCCTGCGATACATGAACAGTGTTGATCCTGCATGTTGTCATCCGCGATCGTGATGACCGACCGTAATATGAGACTTCTCCCGCTTGCATTGTGATCTGTAAACCCTCGCTTCGAGTTACCCACCGTATTTATTTTTAAATATTTTATAAATCCTTCTATGGAATATTTAATTCCCACTTTAATGGTGGCTCTTCTGTGTCCAAAAACATCATGGGACAAGGTTTTCACACTGCAGCTGTCATTGTAAGACAGTGAGCAACTCCGTTTGTTTGTCCAAGGGAGCAATAGTAACTGAGGGGGGCGGGGTCAATTGTAAACCACTGCCTTTATGAGCACCTCCCGTGCTCCTAGTCATTTTTAAATGTTTAAAAAACATTGGAGTTGGCCTAAATTTGACCAATGTAAAGGCTCTCCCTAAATCAGGGGTGGGGAACGTCCGGCCCGCGAAACAGTTTGATCCGGCCCATCAGTCAATTCAAAATCCCCCCTCCTCCCTCAAGAAAGAGAGAGAGAAAAAAAAAAGCTATACAGCAATTAATTTTCCTGTGATAGAAAAATGACAGATATATATATATATATATATATATATATATATATAAAAAAAAATAGAAATATAATATTATAGATAATATATAATTATATGAAATAGGTTTGCCTGTCTGGGTCACAGTCAACGTGAACGCACAACATGCACGTAACGTTCACGGTTGTAGTCGCTGAGAAGCATCATGGCGACAGGCAAGAAAAGAAAAGTAGATGCAGAATGTCGTGCTTTTCAAGAAAAATGGACACGATTTTTTTTTTGTTGAAGTCAAAGGCAAGCCAGTCTGCCTAGTTTGTGGAGATGCGCTTGCAGTGATGAAAAAGGCCAATCTCGAGCGTCATTACAGCTCGAAGCATGCTAAACTGAATGAGTTGCAAGGACAAATGCGCTTGGATAAAGTTAACACTCTTCGGCGGAGTTTGAGTGCCCAACAAGCAGTTTTCACAAGACCGCATTCTGATAGGGAGAACGTTATTCGTGCAAGTTTTGTGGTGAGCGAGCTAATAGCAAAGAAACTGAGACCTCATTCAGAAGGAGAGTTCGTGAAAGAGTGTCTTGTTGCCGCTGCGGAGCTGCTTGCACCAGACAAAGTAAAACTCTTCCAAAGTGTCAGTTTATCTCGAAGAACTGTCACAGAACGAATTACTGATATGGCTCAAGACACTGAAACAACACTGAATGACACCGCAAAAAAATTCCAGTTTTTCTCTCTGGCCTGTGATGAAACAACAGACATAAAAAATATCACCCAACTAGCCATCTTTGTGCGTGGAATTACTGCTGAGTTTGAAACGACTGAGGAATTGCTGTCTTTGCAAGCCATGCATGGCACTACCAAAGGTGAGGATTTGTTTGAGCAAGTTGTTTTGGCAATGAACAAATTTGAATTACCATTTGAAAAGTTAAGTGGCCTTGCCACAGATGGAGCGCCAGCCATGCTTGGCCCGCAAATGGGACTAACTGCATTGGTCAAAAAAGAAATGAGTCGTCTCAGTCTTGATCCAAGTGATTTAATTGTATGCCACTGTATCATACATCAAGAGAGTTTGTGTGCACATTCCCTGAAGCTCCACAGTGTAATGACAACTGTTGTTTCCACCATAAATTTCATCAAAAGCAGAGGGCTAAACAGCCGCCAGTTCAAAGAGTTACTGAGTGATCTAGAGTCCGAGTATGGAGATCTGGTTTACCATTGTGAGGGGCGATGGCTGAGTCGTGCAGATATGCTCGGACGGTTTTACAATTTGAGGGAAGAAGTAAAACAATTCATGGAGATTAAGGGAAAACCTGTTGTGGAACTCAGTGATGACAAGTGGCTGTGTGATTTGGCCTTTATGGTGGACATAACCAAGCACCTGTCAGAGCTGAATGTCAAGCTCCAAGGTCCGAACCAGGTTCTCGGCTCTCTGCTTTCAAACGTGAAATCATTTGAGGCGAAATTAAAGCTGTGGCAATTGCAACTGGAAACGGGTAACACTGTGCATTTTCCTACTCTACAAGAACAAAAGCCTGTTATGACAGCTGAGTATGCTGGTGAGTGTGCAAAATTGCATCAGGCATTTGGCGAGAGGTTTCAGGACATGAAAAGTAAACAAAATGAACTGAACATATTTGCTACGCCATTTAATGTGGAACCATCTGAAGTACCTGACAACCTACAACATGAAATAATTGAGCTGTAAAGCAATGATGAGCTCAAAGCAAAGTACAACAACCTCCCTCTGCTTGAGTTCTATAAACTGTATGTACGTTCTGAGGATTTTCCCATTCTGAGGAGACATGCACTGAAGTTTGCATCTCTGTTTGGGACGACCTACTGCTGTGAGCAGTTCTTTTCAAAACTGACTCTTGCAAAGACTCGATTCCGCTCAAGACTGACTGACCCAAACTTGGAAAACCAGCTGCGAGTAGCATCGTCATCACTGCCATCTAACATCAGACACCTCGCCAAAGAGAAGCAGTTCCAACCATCGCATTAGAGAGGTTAGTGATATATGTTCAAAAATTTAGAATGGCCCTTAAAGGATGTTACAAAAATGTAAATGGCCCGTGATAGAAAAAAGGTTCCCCACTCCTGCCCTAAATCATACACAACCACATCACTTTGCTGTGTTTCCCAAGGTGGACGTGGTATTTTGGCCGTTAGGACATACTTGGTACACTGCTGTGACCAATATTATCCGGTACTGTCACGTCCTCACGACGTGCCAGTTTGGTCGTTAGGACGTACCCGCCACCCTCCGGTGACGCACCACTATAACTGGGATTCACAAAATGGGAATCACAAAGTTACGTCGCTGGTACGTTATTTGGTACGTCGCTGCGACCGTTATGGTCCGGTCCAGTTACGTCGTCACGACGTAACTGTGTTAGCTGTGACTGTATGTATTTTAAAATGCTGGTTTAATATACAAAGACAGTGATGATAAAAGACATACAGACGAGCCCAGAATATTAACGCAACCTGTTTACACATTAAGTGTTTTCCTCCCTTTAGAACATCGTAATAAACGCTTATGCATTAAAACAGACAGTATTTAAAGTTCATATTTTGGGTTTGTCAGTTTTTCTGCACATAGTATGCTTTATTAGCAAGGTGTGTACATAATGTGGTCTTTAATACTGTCTCGGTGCGTGAGAGGAAAACGCGTTGCGTTCACATTTTGGGCTTAATGTGTATCTGCACATAGCATGCTTTACAATTTTGTCTTATCACTATCTTGGTACATTAAGCAACATTTGTATTAAGCCTCATGTCCCTGTTCAAGTTTGCTAATTCACAAGCCTAGAGAGAATCATACTCGCAAAGATGATGTTAATTATTAAACCAAACAAAACAAACTTTAAAAACACGCCGCAATGTGATTCTTTGAGTGATAGGCAGTGGGTTAGTCTGTGACATTAATAATAGATTTACTGTCGGGTGTTATGCCAAATTCTGACCCCCGCCAGATTTCTACCCCCCTAGTATTGGTAGGTAACATGGATCAAGTTTGTAAAAGACACAGCAACACACTATTTTTCGTTAATTGTTTTTAATGATCAAAACAAACTTAAATTAAGCAGGGCTGTTAACTAATTGATTAAATGAATAATAACAAGCAGGCATCAGAAACAGAAAGCTGCGCAGTGCTGCTTTGTATTCATCTGTTTCAGTCATGTGACACCCCTGGGAAGAAGTATGGAAGCCTGTTTCAACCATAGTTGAGTAAATAATAGTAGGGATGGGAGAAAAAAAAAAAAAAAGTAGATCAAGAATCTTTTTAGAATCGGATCGTGACTCCCAGAATCGGAATCGGGTCGTGAAGTGCCTGAAGATTCTCACCACTATTAATTACAACTCAATACCTCATAACAAAATGGCATGTCGCTCATCACAGCTCTTCCACAGAAGAGACCTTGTTTCTAAGCACATAAACTAGAATTTATATCACAGACAGGCCGTTTATCCCAGACTTGTAAAAATGTAAATCTGAGCTGTTTCAACTGGAAAGAAACTTGCACTGCCTGATCTAAAATATATCGTGCCTTTTGTTGGTTTCAAGATGCATCCCAATAATGCTTTATCTACAAAAGTTAATAAAATTGCCGTCCCATTTGAACTAGGCCTAACTTATTTTAGCTGGAGTCTGTTCAGAAACTCCAGGCCATGAACACGCAATCGCGTGACCCATCAGGTGATCTGGTTCCTCCACTGCATGGATCTTCTTGTATCGTTTAGATGGCTATGATGACTTATGAGTAAAGATTCGCCAGTAGTTTTGTGTGAACCTGATTGTTTTCTTGCCCTCGATCACCTACAAACGGAGCTGCAGCTACACGAGTCAGATCAGAGAGCTACGCAATATCGCTGCTCATTATCGGCGCTTATCTATCTATGAGTGAACGCGCCATACGCGAGCCTTTTTCGGTGATCTACGGCTCATGGGTGCTAACTGCCGCTTCCATTTAAAAAAACAGAAAGTAGATGGAGATTTAGCGCCAGAATCTCCAAGGAACTGCTTTACTGACGAAATAGAGGTGATCATCACAGATATAACGCCCATCCCGCAGTATCTTTGTGTGACTTTGAAGCTAACTTTCCTCACTGATCACATGTCTACAGCTTCTCTGCTGTGGATCTTTCTCTATGTCTTTTCAGAGAGATCCTGACGATCAATTCCTTGTCACAGTGTGAACACTGTGACATTTCTTTCAGTGTGGATCTCTGTCTTTTCAGCTGATGACGCACTGAATCTTGTCACAGTGTGAACACTGAAGGTTTTTCCCAAGGGGTCCTCTGCAGTTTTTTCTGAACTGCTCACGAACAAATTATTCCACTCAAAATATAGCGTGTGTACTCTCTCACTCAGTATAATATTTTCTGATACTTTTAGTTTTCTAGCAGGCAAAACTTCTTGCACATATAGAACATGAATGCGCTTCTCCTTATATGAACTTCGCCAGTGATCCTTCGTGTGTCGGATGCCTAAGAAATGTTTTGCCGCACTGATCACATGCGCGCTTTCTCCGTGGGATCCTGCGAATATTAAGATGTTTAAGAAACTTTTTCACTGATCACACATGAATGGTTTCTTTCCGTGGATCTTATGTGGTTTTATGTAATGATAGCGCAGTTCTTCCTGCATTGATCATATGCATACGCTTTCCGCAGAACCCCAGGCTCCTAAGATGTGCTCGCAGAACTCTTCCCATCGAACACATGTATGGTTCTCTCCCAAAGAACTCCTCATGTGAATGTCAAGATATTGTTTGATTGAGAATTTTCACACTGATCACTTGAACTGTTTTCTTCTCTCTTCTCCGGATCATCATGAATCTCCAGTTTTCGCTACACCTTGAAGTTCTTTCCGCACGATCTGCACGTGTAATAATGGGCTTCTTCATCAGAAACTCTCGACGCTTCAAGCCTTGATTTGTACATGAACTCTTTCCACCTGAGTGCAGGTGAACATTTGGCTCTTTCTTTTTCTTTAAAAATGTCTTTTTAGTTTGCAGTGATCAAAGGTTTTTCCTTATAGGTTAGCCAAGAGATGTGCTCCTCCTCCACTTCCTCTCTGCTAGCGCCTTTCACTCTCTCGTCACAGATGAGGCCTGAAATATACAGAAAAAAATTTCTGTTTCATTTTTGGTAACTAAAAAAAGATAGAAAAGAAAACAATGATTTGTGGCTGAGCAGAAAGTAGACACTGTATACAGCACCTGTGTATTTTTATAAAAATGAATTTGAAATGATCCATGTGCAAACATGGAGGGAAAGGCACAACCCATGTTTCTGTGACAGAACTACAGCTGTTCAAACAGTGGGTCAAATATTCAAGTTAGAGTTTTTAATCTTTCTACTGATGCACAGTTTGTCCAGATCAAGTAAGAGTGCCCTCTGTGGCAAGTATTTGGGACAGTATACATCAATTGTTCTGCTTGTTTCAGAGTCAAGAATAGAGAGAGATATGATTAAAGATGAGTATATATAACCAGAATGTCAGATTTGGTTATTGGGTGTTTCAAACACATGTCACTGCAGTCAGAAATCCACCACTTTTAGAGTTTTCATTCCCCTCTTATCTGATGTGAGCATAATATTGGATCAGTTGCCTCACAGGTCTTTCTAAGCAGATCAGCTGCAAGTCCTGCTGCATTAATTCTTCAGATATTGTAGCAGGGAATGTGTCGCATCAGTTATATAGACATTACTTAAAATTTGAATCTTGTAAATGCCACATAATACACACACAAACGAGATGAAGACAAGGGGCTGACTTGAGAGAAAGCAAGCCATATATAAGTGATATTCAGCGTTAGCCGCAATAAAGATTTTAATTTACTATATAAAGAACGACGCTAGTTTATTCCATGGTCATTTTCGCTTAGGTATATTTTCTTTATAGACAAAGTTAAAATTCATTGTTTCTTGCAGATGCCAATATTTGAACTGAAGGTAAAATATACTTCAAGCATTTTCGCCAGTTTATTGTTTCATAGCTTAGCATTCTATGGCTACAGTCAAAACAGACACAGAGATGAAATAGTGTGGTAAGATCACATTTATTTGAATGAATTATAGCATGTATTTCAATTAATTATCGATTGAGAGAGAGAGAGATGACAGTTGTGTGTAGCTGCTTGTTGCGTCTGCACGTCTCTCTCTACAAACAATTACTTCAAAAACAGTGATTTTATCACCTTGTTACTGGAGAATATAATGCAGCGATCTAGTATCTATCTTTTATTTTAGTAATAAAAATCGCAGGGAAGCGTTGACAAGTTTGTGTGTGTGTGCAGCGCAATCTGCGATCTCTCTCTCTCTCTCTCTCTCTCTCTCTCTGTGTGTTTGCTTTAAATCAGGTTTTTATTTAGTCAACATTTTAGATACCATAGAATTTTCATAATTCTTGTCACCAGTGTCAATATTCAACATCACAAATAACTAATACAAGTCTAAAAAGAGGGGGGGGGACTCAAACTCACTGAAGAAGTTAACAGACAGTAATGAAATAAGTGTAAGAAACTAATTACGAGCAATAGGACAAAAAAGAAATAATTGTCTGATGCTGACACTCAATATGAAAGTTTTGGAAACCTTCCTTTACTGATCATTTGTTGAAAACTAAAAATGAAACTACAAGATGAGTACAAACTGTTTATCTAAATGTGATGAAGTGCTCGACTCTTTCTAACATGATTGTTCTTCAGCATCATGAATGAAGAATAAGCACCAACCTGTGTGTTGTTGAGTATCTTCAGTGTGTTTGATTCTGCAGGGCTCTGGATCTCTCATCTTCTCTCTGTCCTCTTTAATAAACTCAGTCTTTGATCAGATTTCAGCTCTTCCTGATGCTCTGATGCTCGTCTTCACTTCTGAACTGATGGGAATCTTCCAGCATTTATTGCTGAACTGCAGTGGGAGGAGCTTCACTGATGATCATGTGATTGCTGTGGGAGGAGCTTCATTGATGAATTGCTGATCTGCCAAAATCCAAAATATATCACTGAGTTACTGAGTTCATTTTTATACTAATGGATAACAGAATATAAATAATGTAGTGGTAATTCTTCCAGATAAAACTAGTGGTAAGAAAAACAGTTGTTATAAATATAAACATGTTCGTTAGCAACAAATCCCTCAGTCTGTTTACACCGGTGGAACAGAGCTTGAAGTGGCACTTACAGGAGATCTGAAAGAAGACGGCATAACAACAGGAGAACAGGAGCGCTGACATGAAATAAAGAGTGCCAGCATTAAGAATAGTGATGAGCCTCAGACGATCAAAACCCATTCAACAAGACATTCAGGATCATCAGCTTGTGTTTGTGCGCATTCTGCATTCGCAAATCAGTCTGAATCAACAATATAATGGCTTTAATGGAAAGACTAATTTTAAGTAAACAACTCACACACTTAAATATAACCACTTTGTTACATCCAAAACAAAAATAAAATGGGATGAAACTATGATCTGTGGGTGTTTTCTTCATTTTATGTGCAAACATTTTCATCCACAAGTAAAAGTGGCTACAATCTGCTTTGTTTTCTCTATTTCCTGTTGAATTTAACTCTGTTTCATCCATCAGGAATTATTCAAAGATATTTAACCTTGTCATTGTGCTTTTTTCTGTGTATATTATGTATATATTCTCTGTGTATATTAAGAAAAAAATAAATAAACTTTTTGCAAACAAAAATAAAGAATTGCAATAGAAAATGAAATTAAAAAAACATGCAGCTTCTTGACAACATTTTACTGGAGAAACAGCTGACAGTCAATCATCAGGGAAACAGACACAGCATTCTACAACACACTGTAATATGTGCACAATTTTCAACTTGACCCATTTGTCGCCCACCTTTACACTGAAACAGGGATGGCTATTTTAGCACATTGCTTAAAACCCGCACCGAACGCTCTTTGTTTGCACATGTCATTGTCCCATTTCATTTATTCTATTCCAAAACAAAGTTAATCTTGACAAACTATATATCATTCTGAAGGTCTAAGCCTCAAGGACGGCTGATATTCTGCTTTTTTTGATTGAAAGTTTATAAGGAAATGTATTTGTTAAATTTGTGTAAGCAGTACACATCAAAACATGCAGAATAAAAAGTAGCATGACCATTATCATTGCACACAATTGAGTCACAAACGCTGGGCCCACTGCTGAATCCCGGTTTAGTTAGAAAGGCAAGGGTCCACAGAACAACATCCCATAGAGTGACTTTAGTCCAACAAAAATACTAATGCTGTAATATGGATCGATATTCCTTGTTTACGCTTCTTTCTTCTGGAGCGTATTGTTTGTGTCCATGGAAGAAATTCCGCTCAAAACAGCGTCTTGCAGGTGTCAAGAATACTGTTTGTAGCACACAGTTTTGGCAAACAGAATGAAACCAATTTGGCGCTCTCGTGACGCTGCGTGACGAGCGCTGTGAAGCTCCTGTACACTAGAGGGGAAGCAACTTAGCGATCGCTTTTTGCACAAATAACTCTTTTTCTTCTTTTTTCAATATTTACCTGTGTGTGTGTGTGTGTGTCTTGTGTAGAACGTGACTGTATATGCATGATTTACATCTCTATAAACGCACATCAGCGTGTAATTACCGACTTTATGACGGCTGTTAATGAATGGCTATTATTGATGATGTGTGTTATTATCATCTCTATCGACGGACATCAGCGTGTGATTACTGACTGCAATCACTGTGAATGTCTGGCAATATCAGTTTATCTCTGGCAGTCAGAGTATTGAGTATGTACTGGACACAAAGCAAATTCTTCTTTTTTTCTTTTTTTCCTTTTTATTACTCAAATTATTCTTTTAGTGCTCAAATAAATCACTTATATGATGTCTAAAGTTCTGTCTATTATTTTATAATTGAAAAACTATGTATAATGACTAAAATAGTTTGTGGAATTCTTCAGTACATTTGGTGGTAATTTTCATCAAACAGAGGGGGGTGGGGGGCTAGAAATATTCTAAGAAAAATGATTGCAGGAATCTCATTTTTCAAGGTATCATCTTCAAATTTGAAATATAAACTCATTAGACATGTGACTTTCAACCCATTACTTTTCTGGATTGCTCCAGGACTTATTTCATGTATTTGTTTATGAAATAAAAAAAACATTCAGTGTCGTAAAACATTTTCAAGGCACTTCAGTGTCTGTAACTTTTTATTTTTCTGAGCATTATCAACTCTGGATGATAGATAGTAAAGCCTAGAGTGTCTTCTTTCCAAAGATATCTAAATTGTGTGTGTAGCACATTATTGTCAGGAAATGTTACCATTTTAATTTAGGTAGGTCATTTTCAGCTGTGAGGCCCAAAATGGGGGGTGCAGGTTAACAGGTTAAAAAATCCTCAGTAAGGCTGTATTTAGATGCAACAGGCAGTGCCATCTCCAGTATCCCACAACAAAAAAAGAGAATACTGTACTATGCTCTGACCTTACCAGGAAGAGGAAGAGATGCCCCACCATTGCCAGTTTGTGAGATGATTTTTCAGAGCATTCTGTCCCGTCTATAATATTCTGGCTCATGTAGATTTAGCTGAAACTGTCCACTTACACCACTGTGCAAATACACAGTGTAGAGACAGACTACAGCTGGTCTCTAATGCAAGCAGTTCTTCTGTCTTTCAACAAAGAATCAGTGCTTACATACCTCGAAAGTGTGCATGCGATCTGCCGAGAGCAGAAAAAATTGTCAGCGATCAGCTCAAAGACCATTTTGCATCTGTGTGCTCATTATAAAAGGACATGCCAAGTAACAAGAGGAAATTTGCTTTGCTCTCAAAGATCACCATTGAAGCACCCAGAGGTACTTTCACTACACTTAAGGCTGATTTATACTTCTGCATCGAACCTACGGTGTAGCCAGTTTTCATTTATACTTTTGCGTCGTCGTCCGTGTCGACGTGCAGTACACATCTGGACCGCTAGTCTGCAGTGTCCACGGGCATGTACCACAGCAAAAGCCGAAGAAGAAGCAGCTCGTCGGAGAAGCATTATAGCCGTGACAGCGGCAAATAAATATCAGATCATCAAATCGTTATTTAAAACTACAGAAAAGGAGACAACAACAGAACCGGAGAAGATGGCATTCTTTCAGTCTCCACAAGGATTTGTACCATGGCAGAATAACATTGTTTGTCATGGACAAAGTGATGTATAATGCTATGTTGTATAATAAATGGTAAGATACTTGTTCTTTGCTTTGTTTTATTTTAAATAAGAAGGTGTAACATTAAAATATTTTAAAGTGCACAAACACACAAAACTCAAGTGCATACGGAGGTAGGGGTCCTAGCAGACCAATCACAGCGCTTGCGTAGAATTGCGCTGTTAGATTTTTGGAGAGGTGCACATCAGGCTATGGTGTAGGCTATGCCATGCTACACAGAGCCTATGGCGTAGGTTCGAAGCAGAAATATAAACTGGGCTTTATCTGTGTCTAAGCAAGTGAAAATTTTCTGTGCATGCACCAGACAAATCTGAAAAAATTCGACTTGCACATCTCTGTTCCGGGCTTGCACACAAAAATTTCATTTGTAAGGAAATAGTACTATGTCTGTAGGCACAGCAAGCTCACTATCTGCAATGGCAAAATATTGGAACAAAATACTGAATTGGGGTGGGGGGGGTGAACTGTCTTGGAACTATACTCTCATTCCAGCGTAATAATCAAGGAACTTTGCTGCCGCACCATGGGTTCAGCAGGCGCAATGATATTACGCAGCGCTGCTTGCACAGGGAGCGTGCCTTGCAACCACGGAGACATTTGTGAGAGAGGCTTTAACAGAATCTAGTTTTGCCTCCCACCTGGTGTCACTCAGTGGCTTCAGTGTAATTTCCACAAATTCTTTCAGAATGTCCCATCTCTTGACAGACGAGGATAAGTTCGTATACAATCTCTGAAGAGTGCCAAAGAAAGTTAAACATTCTCTGTTTGAAGATGCTGCATCACATAAAAGGAGATTGAGGCTGTGGCTACAGCAAGGAATGAATATTGCCTCTGGGTTTTTTCTCCAGGATTAAAGCTTGGGTCACAGAGTGACACATAGGCAGAGTTAAAGACTGGATTTTTTCCATCAGGTGGGGTATAAGTGATTTCAAAACATGGCATCCTCCTTTCTGAATCCTCCTCCAATCCCAAATTCTTCTCAATCACTTCAATCAGTTTCTCTGCTAGTCCCTGACCAGTTGTGTCCTTCACAGCAGTGAAACCAACAAATGATTCCTGTACACTTGTTTTTTTTCATTTCATCTGTGTGGACATATCTTATTATAACAGAGGCCTGCTCCTGTTTTGAAATGTCTGGAGTGCAGTCAAACTGGACAGCAAAGTATTTTGCTGCTTTAATATGTGTACAGATTTTGCTGACAATGCATTCAGATATAGACTGCAAAAACTCATTTTGAGTACACCATGACAGGTATGACATTATTTTTTTGGAAGATGCTTCTCTTAGATGCTCTGCCATTGTAACATCATAACGTGCTAGCCAAGGAAATTGTCATTTTTAATGCTGCCCAGTTGTTCTTTCTTCCCTCTCAGTGGCAAGTTTCTTTCAGCTAAAAAAAGAATGCAGTCAATCACTCTGGTCAGTACATTCTTCCAGCGGGACTTCTCTGCCATTACCTTTTGCAATTCACTGTCAATTGTCTTCCCTAACTGCAAGCGAGTTGCCAATTCTTTCCATGAAAGGTAAGCATCTATATGATGGTTACTTGTTTCATGAAGCTGAAGTGTTTTTGAAAGACATTGCCAGTTGTTGTATCGCAGCACCAGCCGTTTGTCACATGTTTTGGCTCCACCAAATAATTTGCATGTAAAGCAATAGACTTTATTTGCTTTCTTGGAATATAACAACCAGTCTCGCTCAATTCTCTCCCCATTTGATAACAGGCGATAACAGTAGGCTTTTGAAAATCGCCTGTTACTCGCCTCGGATCTAGGAAATGGCCCATCAGGACATTTCAAAGGCCCTGTCTCAGTCATGGTTTGTCTAAAAGTGTCAGTAATTTGATGTGGTGGTCAATTGATTTTTTTTTTTTAAATGCTAAACAAAAACTGTCTCTTAACAAATGTCATTTTTCAAATATTTTAAAAGACAATTTTCAAAGACTTGTTATGGCACAATGGCGCCCCCCTCCGTGTGGCGCCCCTATGCACTGCATATACTGCATACCCTATATTTGCGCCCCTGCCTCTGTAGAGAAATCCTTCTCACAGAGCCGTACAGTTTCAAGAAGGGCAGTGTTGACGTGTGTGTGTGTGTGTGTGTGTGTGTGTGTGTGTGTGCGCGCGCATTACATCATGTGTGTTACATTATGAAAGATAGTCTGTAATATGCAGAGGATCCAAGTTAAAAAACCGAGATGTCTGATTACCATACAGGCAAGTAAGTGCATTTCTTAACAAAGCAGATACTACATAAAGTTTTCCAACACTACTCAAACCAATTTTTAAGTTCTTTTTGAAGTCCATGAATTTGAAGTAATTTGCTATGTCCCCAAACAACCATTCCACAGACACTCTGACTTCACTCATTTTTTTGTTGAGTTCCATCATTTGGGTGGTGAGGTGAACACTTTGAAATGGGGCTTGCAAGTTCATGCGCAGTGGGTATGCTGGGTCCCCGTACACACACACTGGATGACCATCTGCAGACATTTTCCAGCAAAGACATCAGTCCAGATTCTGCCAGCATCCCAGAGTCATGTTTCTTTCCTTCTGTTAAAAATATAATAACAATATATTATTATTATTATTATTTTAAAATAATTGTGTAATAAAAACAGTTTCAGGTACCCACTGACTTACAAACTGTGAAAGTCAATGGATGGACTGTCCCTTTAACTCTAATGAATAACATTATTAAGTAAGTTATTCAGACTTACCTACAGGGCCATAGAGATGGGCAATTGAGCCATTTGGAATGGCTACTGCCTGGTATTTTAGGCTGTGAATGCGCTTGTGACTATTGTACAGGATCCTCTGTTATTCCTGGCCTAGCTATGGGTCGTACAGTACCATCTATGAATCCAAAGCAGTTTTCAAGAGGTGCTCTCATTTGGTGGATGCAGTCAGCATATTTTTCTAATGCAGCAGGGTTCAGTATGTTGACATTCCACTGAGTTATCCTCTGATGATGTGCAGCATATATATAATCCAGCATGGAGTTTGTGGCCATGCACAGGACTGGGACTTGACGGTGACCAAATCTTTGCATCATATCACTGTACCATGGGTGCAGCAGGCGCAATGATATTACGCAGCGTCTCTCACAAATGTCTCCGTGGTTGCAAGGCATGCTCCCTGTGCAAGCAGCGCTGCGTAATATCATTGCTCCTGCTGAACCCATGGTACGGCAGCAAAGTTCCTTGATTATTACGCCGGAATGAGAGTATAGTTCCTAGACATATCGGCCTAGAAAATCGCAACTTTTAATTTTCCATCAGTCTTAGTACACGATGTAACTACAGAAGAGTCAAGCTTTAAATAGGAAAAATATCGAAACTCTTTGGTCAGTTTTGATCGAGATGCTAACGGTCTAATCAGATTCAATGATCTATGCTAAGCTAAGCTAAGCTAAAAGTGCTAACGCCAGACCATCGGCTGAATGGATTCGAAAATGGTAAAACTCAAGTGTTTAACTCTAGGGGAGTTGAAAAATTAGCCTATTTTCAAAAATAGTGGAGTGTTCCTTTAAGACAGTTCCCTTCAGAGATGCATTTGTAAAACCCCCCACCCCAATTCAGTATTTTGTTCCAATATTTTGCCATTGCAGATAGTGAGCTTGCTGTGCCTACAGACATAGTACTATTTCCTTACAAATGAAATTTTTGTGTGCAAGCCCGGAACAGAGATGTGCAAGTCGAATTTTTTCAGATTTGTCTGGTGCATGCACAGAAAATTTTCACTTGCTTAGACACAGATAAAGCCCAGTTTATATTTCTGCTTCGAACCTACGCCATAGGCTCTGTGTAGCATGGCATAGCCTACACCATAGCCTGATGTGCACCTCTCCAAAAATCTAACAGCGCAATTCTACGCAAGCGCTGTGATTGGTCTGCTAGGACCCCTACCTCCGTATGCACTTGAGTTTTGTGTGTTTGTGCACTTTAAAATATTTTAATGTTACACCTTCTTATTTAAAATAAAACAAAGCAAAGAACAAGTATCTTACCATTTATTATACAACATAGCATTATACATCACTTTGTCCATGACAAACAATGTTATTCTGCCATGGTACAAATCCTTGTGGAGACTGAAAGAATGCCATCTTCTCCGGTTCTGTTGTTGTCTCCTTTTCTGTAGTTTTAAATAACGATTTGATGATCTGATATTT
>JAFVLL020017499.1:0-24051 GCA_021397915.2 Tor tambroides
ATGATGTTTTTCTTATACTGTTTTCGCTGTATTGTATTTTATTTGTTGTACAGCACTTTGGCGCAACTCTGTTGCTTTTAAACGTGCTATAGAAACAAAATTTGACTTGACTTGAAACATGGGTGTCGTCCATAGAGTAGGTAAAACAGTGAGTATCCTGTCACTTCATGTCCTGTGCAATTGTATGCATGCACAATCTGTGGTAGATGCTCCTTCCATTTTTCATTTTCCTTCATATGTCTTGATGTCTTTCTTCATGAATGGCCAATAGAATCGGTCTCTGGCAAGGTGTATTACTCTCTCCACTCTCATATGGCCCATGTCATCATGAAAATGCTGGAATACTATCTGCTTGTATTGAGCTGGTAGGACGAATTGACGTCGTTGCTCAGTTCTCCTGTACAATAATCCTTCCTCCAGGTGTAGTCTTGATCATTTGTCCATTAGTTTCTTTACAGGTCCACTGGTTCTGTGTCACATGTCATTAGTGATGCTTGCATTGGACTCTTTTAGCCTAATAATGTTACCAGTAGCTTGGTCCAGTCTCTGTGCTCAATCTTCCTGGGCCTTGTTAAGAGCAGCAATCCAAGCAACATCCTTTTGTTCTGCAGCCTTAGTACCCTCCCATGTGGTTTTGACAAGACAACTCACTAGACAACTCTTCTGTGCACTCTGTGATATACTGGTTGATATCTAATGGGCACCGGGAATGGGCACCATGGAGAATGTCCATGTCAACATTCACCTTTCCAGGTCTGTACTTGATATCAGACCTGAAGTCTGAGAGTTCTCCACAGTGTTGAGTTTGGTAGTACTCATTATGTAGGTCAGAGCATTATTGTCTGTATAAACCATGAAGTGCTGGACATAAAATAGATATTCCTGAAACTTTTCACAAATTTCCCACTTCAGTGCAAGGAATTCGAGTTTTCCTGAATGGAGTCTGTATTTCCGCTCTGCGTCAGTGTTGTTGAATCATATACGATTACTATAAATTTCCCAGCCTGCCGTTGATAAAGTACAGCTCCAATTCCTTGTTCTGAGGCATCTGTATGAAGTGTGAAAGGCAAGTCGAAATCAGGATACACAAGGACAGGTGGAGTAGTCAAAGCTTCAACTAATCTACACAGTATCCTTTGATGGTCTTCCTTCCACTCAACGGGTGTTTGTGATGGTAGTTGGACATTCTTCTTTCCATCTGCCTTAGGTTGTATTTGAACAGAGCCCATCCCTAGTTTCACTTGCAAGAGATCGTATATTGGCTTGGCAATGCGAGAGAAATCCCGGAAAAAAGATTGATAGTAACTGAGAAATCCCAACATCCTTCGGACTTCTCCAACTGTGGTAGGTTTCTTTGCTTTCCAAATGTAGAGTTTATCCTGACTCCTTCGGGGCTGACCAGTCGCCTAACATATCGTACTTCTTTCTTGAACATCTCACACTTGGTCGGTCTTAGTTTAGCTCCATGTCACTGTAAAGCTTGCAACTCCTTCTGTAGTCCTTCCACATGTTCTTCAAAAGTTTTTGCATAGAGTAGGACTGTGACTTCACAATCCAACCTCTGGCCAAGATGTCTTCGATGTACTCTCTCACTTCTTTATGCAGTGGCTTGAGAACTGAAGAATATGCTCTCTGTACAGGAATGTTGTCAATCAAGTTGATGGACATCTGCAAACTTGGGACACAACCCACATCATCGTCATTGCGTGCAAATGCCCTAGACTGTTCGTACAACATTCTCTTTGCTATCCATTTTTGCTCCTCAGTAAAGTGACTTCTGATCCACAGGTGGGTCCCAATGCTTTGTCACTGTAATCCTGTTGCTGTCAGCTCCTTCTTGTGTCTCTGCATTGTTAACTTCCACAGGAACTGGTTCTGTTATTTGGTCTGTCCACAATTTTCTTAATGGACTGAATGCTCCCAATTGTCGTTCGTCATGGAAAGGTAATGTCATGGCTGGTATGGTTTCTCCTATTGGAATGCTAATGTATGGCCTTTGTCTCCTATAGACTTCAAGCAGTCTATCTCCAAGGTCAAGTCGCTCAAGCTGTGTGTTGTCTACATTAGACTTGAACAAGATGGCAGGATCTGACAAGTCCAAATCTACAGGTATTGAACATTTGACGTGTCAGTCGACCTGAAGGAATAACAACATCCTGATATCCAACTTTGACAATGGCCTCAGTATCATAGGATGGCTTTTGTGCCTGTATAAAGTTTACTATCACTTCATCTTCAATTTCCATGGCTCCCCTTAGCAGCGTAGTGATTGTTGCAAGAACACTTGCACCACTCGTCTGTCTTTTGACTAACTGTTCAATGACGTTAAATCCCAGGAGAGTTCGCTCAAGAGGTTGCCATTTTACCCACCAGGAAAGGAACTTGAATAGCTAGCTGTGGATCACTGTTGCCAGGGAGGTTCACTGTCGCCTCAACCCATCCATCGAATGGTAAGACATCTCCATTAATGGCCAAGACATGAAGTGGTTTGAACCCCATCAATTCACTCAGAGGTCGTAATGATACTGACCTGAGCACCTGTATCAAATAGAGCAGTTACAACATAACCATTGATGTTACACTTCAACAAGCATTTACTTCCAGTTAGCTCTGCTACTCTGTTCTGTTTAGAGTTTGTCTTTCTAGACATAGAAGAGCAGGCTGCAATGTTTGCATTGGCTACATGCGCTCTGCTCTCTGGAGACTAGGGATGTGCATCTCATGACTCAGGCCGATACGATACGCATCTCAATGCATAGACAATAATACGATACAATAAAGATACATATGAAGCAGCTACCGATGCGATGCAATACGATTCACTCCTTTTTACGATGCAGTGCGATCCGATTTCGATTTGATTCGATTCAACACAAAGCGATTCGATGTAATACGATGCAATGGAGAAAATATGATCACTTTTAATGCCTCGAGGCCTGTTTCATAAAACAAGTTAATCAGATAAGCCAGGCTTATTTCAGTAAGTCTGACTCATTGTCAAATGATTTGGTTCCATAAAGCAAATTTAACATAGGCCTAGATCAAGCTTAGTCACTGTGGCAACTTATGCTGGGAAACTAACCTGGTCTAAAGCAGGCTAACTGTCAGGCTAAGCTGAGTTCCTCTAACACTGACCAATAGGAACACAATGATATTACCACTGTATTTTTTTTTTATTATTATTTTTTTATTTATTTATTTTACAGCTTAGCCATGCAGCCTTTCTCTCTGGTTTTATGACAGCTGTACCTTTATAGTTTGCAGAACAGATAGCAGAACATCACAATCTAAAATTGCTCTTTAAATCATTAAAATAACTAAATTAAAAGTTAAAATCACTGAAATAAAAATGAAAATAGATAATAAAGAAAATGACTATTTTAACTGCTATAAGAAACATACATTAACTCATTTGAGCTTAGTAATTTACTGTACTAGCTTACATTTGATTTACCTATTACAATAGTCCCTTTACAGTTCCTGCTATCATAAAAATACACTTATGTAGGTTTAAAATTCTACAAAAGACACATTTAATGTCCAACAACAAATATTTTAGCGAAATGTATATTTTACTATGAATTATTTGCGCTCCTATTCTATTGCACTCCATCTGTTTAGCATGCAAAAGTGCTCATTGCTCTCGCGTATGCCTCGCCCACTCCTGACAGCAAAATAGATATGTATGCATGACTTTCTAACATTTACTGATGAAAAAATATACCTGTGACATGTCAGTTATGCACTGAACAATACACAATGTCTCAAATGCATTAAACAGCACAGATATATTCGCTGTTTGCCATGGTGGATTGATCTGATCCATGATCGACATTAAGGTCTGCTTAAGAGTAAGCGTGCACAAATTAGTGAGATTGTGTGAATTTAATTTGTCGTTTATGGAACCACTTTAGCCCTTTAGTCACATGACACCGGGGAGAGAAAATGGCTAATTGGGCCCAATTTGGACATTTTCAGTTAGGGGTGTACTCACTTTTGTGGCCAGCGGTTTAGACATTAATGGCTGTGTGTTGAGTTATTTTGAGGGGACAGCAAATTTACACTGTTATACAAGCTGTACACTCACTACTTTACATTATAGCAAAGTGTTATTTCTTCAGTATTGTCACATGAAAAGATATAATAGAATATTTACAAAAATGTGAGGGGTGTACTCACTTCTGTGATACTGTAAATGACAACTTGTAGATGAACACTTTTTAAACCGATGTATCGCATTATTAACTTTTTATGCCGATGCACCGAGCGAATCGGGGAATCTTCCCATCCCTACTGGAGACCTTCCTCCAGTTGACGATCTCAGCTCAACAGGCTGGTACGTATTCCTTGTGCCCCTCGTCCTTTTGCCACATCCAATGGCCCTGTGTCCTTCTTCTCCACAGATAAAACAATGGTTGCATGAGTTGTTACTCTCCTCTATACACCTTCGACACCCATATGGCCCTCCTCTTCTCACTGGTGTTGGTCTATGTACAACATGTGTACCTGCTCCCATCTGTGCAGAGCAGTGACATGGCTCTTTAGCTTGTTTCAAAGTATCAATTGTACTTTTTAAAGCTTCTGCTTGAGCGCTTAGTTCTTGTGTGGTCTTTGTCTTGCTCTTTTTCTGCATTTTGGAGTCTGTTTCACTCTTGTTGAACCCTGAGTTAATTTGTGCACTATGAGCTTGAGTCTGTCTTCACTGTATGGCTTGGCCTAATCTTCATTGGCATTCACTTTCCTCACTTGAAATCTTTGTCACTTATTTCAGCAGTGCTTCATCAGTTACTGTGTATTCTGTGAGCAAAGGTTTCAGTTCACTTCTGACGTCACTGTACTTGGGAAGGAAACCTTGGTGAATGGTACACAGGAAAACATTCTGAACTGTTTGTGGCTCATATTCAGTTTTAGTGTTTCTCTGCTTGGAAGCGAAAATTACTTTTTGCTTCAGTCCGATTACACGATATAGAAACTGTTGTGGAGTTCCATGCTTCCATTGTCTTGTACTCATTAATTCCTGGAAAATCTCACTACTGCTACTCTCACTTAAATGTGACTGTAAGAAATTTTTCAGCTCTGGCACAGTCAGATTGTCTTTATTGATGAGCATTTCTTTGAACTGTCACGGTTTAACTATCCGCAGGACAGCCTGAATGATTTCACTGAGTAATTCATTTTAATGCCTTCATCAATTTGTTTACATAGGTTATTGTAGTCGATGTCTGAAGTACTATCACCTATCTGGCCACCATGTATCTTGAACTCTTTATGCGGTAAGTATGGAAAGTCTCTTGGACACATCATGCTTTCTCTCTGCTGTCGTGGTAAGTTGGTATCATTTTATCATCTCCCTGTGTGATCTTGAACTCTGACAGCTTTTTCCCTTACTCCTCATAACTAGCAAGCAGTTTGTGTTACTCATTTAACTGTGTGAATGTTAGTGTGGCAGTATATTCTGTGTGTGTGTGTGTGTGTGTGTGTGTGTATAGGGGATGCCCGTGTGTGTGTGTATGTGCATCAAATTCATTCTCAATAGAGACAGATGGATCACTCCCATTATTGTTTACACGACTCTCAATCAATTCGTTAATCAAGTCTCTTAATGTTAGTAATTGTGTGAATCCTTCATCTTCTAGTTTAAGTAAACTGTTATTCTGCATATAAGAAATGATGAAATTCAAACAGCTTTCCTCATCATCCTTGGAGATAGTTGTTGGAATCAAACCTGCAACTGGAGTGATGCTGTCTGCAATATGCCCCAGTTTGAGCACAGTCAACATGTGTAGACTCTTCATGTTCCAGACGAGTCTTTTTCTCTTGTCCGCCATCTTGACCAGCTTCAGAACCTTTCACGACTCTGTAGTGATGTGCCGTCTTCCACTCAGCTCGGTTCCTTTTGGCTCTCTGGACATTAGCACCTGTCACAAGTCGCACGCAACCCTCCTGGTCGTCATCTCGTCGCCATGAAGCCTGCATCCCTGCACTAGCCTCACACTCTGGATGTTAATCTCAGTGGAACCTCCATGAATCTGTTACAGGTCCCGGACGCATAACATTTAGGCAGATTAAAAGTAATTATAGTTTACTACAGTATTTACAACAGTTTATGAATTTACTGTTGTCAGTACTACAGTATGCTGTAGTATAAGTTAACAAAGTGTAGTAAATATTATAATATACTACATTATACTATAATTTACTACAGTTTACTATAGTATTTTTCCATGTGGGTAAAAACACTTGTTTTACACCATTGTCTATCTCTGTGTATTTTGCCAAGTCATTGAAATTTGCTTGTAAGATCACTTTATATTATTTATTGCGATCAGGATAATGAAGAGACTTTCAACCAGTACTGACAAAAATGTTTCTGGAAAAATTAACCTGCCCCAGCTTTAACTGTTTTGAAAGAAAGAGCTAAGAAATTTGTGTGCATTTATGTAATTTGTATTGCGTTCACTGATCTTAGTTTGGCGAAATGTGTAAAATCGATTGAAATGAATAGTAACATTAATAACACATTTTCCCATTCCTTAAAGGTTCCTTTCTCAAACTGCTCTGTTGAGTGTAAGGCAGGATATTCAAGGCAACATGAAGGTTTTCATAGTTGCTGTTTTTCGTGTGAAAAATGTCCACCTAACAGCTATGTGAATTTTTCACGTGAGTACCTTAGGAAGCAGACAATGACAACTTGGAATTTAAAGGGATAGTTCAACCAAAAATGGAAATTATTTTGAAGAATGTTAGTAACCAAATAATTTTAGTTCCTATTGAATTCTTTTCAATTGTATTTTTATCCATACAGTGAAATTCAGTGGAAACTGTTGGTAACCAAATACCAGCATTCTTCAAAATATCTTCTTTTATGTTCCTCAGAAGAAGTCATACAGGCTTGGAATGACATGAGGATAAATAAATGATGACAGAGTTTTCATTTTTGATTAGAACTATCCCTTTAAGATTTTTCATTTCATTCTACAATACTTTACTGGAGTATTACAATTGTTACAATGTTACAATTACTGCAATACTGCAACTAAACATTCATATTATTTTACTGTTTTCCAGGGGACCCCTACACCTGTTTTCCATGTGCAGAGAGTGAATGGTCTGAAGAGGGCAGCACGACATGTAAGACACGTTCTGTTGTCTATCCTCAGTTCACAGAAATCCCCTCCATCATCGTCATGGTTTCTGCCACATGCCTAATCATTCTCCTTATTGCCACATTTTGCCTTTTTGCCTATAATTACAATACACCAGTGGTAAAATCTGCTGGTGGCAGCATGTGTTTCCTCATGTTGATCAGTTTGATTTTGTCTAGCATAAGTGTGTTCTTTTTCTTTGGCAAACCCACATCTGTATTTTGCCTTTTGAGAAATGCCATATTTGTATTTTTCTTCACTGTCTGTATTTCCTGTTTGACTGTCCGTTCCTTTCAAATTGTTTGTGTTTTTAAAATGGCTGCTCAGTTCCCTAAAGTGCACAGCCTTTGGGTAAAACACAATGGCCAGTGGTTCTTTGTTGCATTTGCTTCTTTCATTCATTTAATTTCTTGTGTGATATGGATGACTGTCGATCCTGTCAAACCCATTGCTGACTCGTTGACTTTTAAAGACCAAATTATGCTCATCTGTGAAATGGGGAACACTGTAACCTTTACCATAGTCATGTTTTTAAGTTGGTTTCTAGGTTTCCTGTGTCTCTTGTTTTCGTATATGGGAAGAGATTTGCCAAAAAATTACAATGAGGCCAAATCAATAACATTCAGTCTCATTTTGTACTATCTGACCTGGATTGCATATTTCACAGTATCCCTCACTATAAAAAGCAAATACATGGTAATTTTTAATGCAATTGCCCAGATATCCAGTATAAATGGAATTCTCTTCACTTATTTCATACCAAAATCTTACATCATAATATTCCAACCGCAAAAAAACACTCCTGCGTACTTTCAAACATCTATTCAGAATTACACCCAAACCATTAGCAGGACTTAGACATTAATATTTGTGTATAGAAAGTTAACTCTTAAACTGTGTTTAGATCTATTATGTTACCACGGTCTAAAAGAAACACAAGTAGAGAAAACATGTAGGCAAAGTAGAGAATAGAGATCTATTCTGAGGTTCAGTCTGTATTGAAGAGACTATGTGATTTTTGAGATTTATACTTATAATATAATGTAAATACAAAGGCTTCTTCTTTTTAAAACTTTTAATAAAGAACATTTTCAAACTTCAATAATTAGTGTCCACATAATCCATAGATTTTTGAGGTGTGGATCATCTATCTTGTACAGTTCATGCATAATTATTATGCAAGTTGATATTCTTGTCACATTTTTTTTCCAAGCACAATTTACCAATTACTAACCACATCAATGTTAATAACTACTACTGTATTAATTTTGTATTTAGTCTAATATAAGTGATATATGATTGTTAATGTTACATCAAGTCTGGGAAGCCTGAGTTGGTAAACTGAATGTACAACACAGGCCATACATAACTGGCTGCAGTCTTCGGCAGTGTTTAATTGATTCTTGCTGTTTTCTTTGATTTCCGTGCATACAACATTCACATATTTAACTTTATCTAACAACAATTATTTATTCCTTTGCAAAACAGCACATTTCAATAAAGACAGTTACATCTCAATATAGGCCTTTCATTCGTGTCTTAAGTTCTGTAAAACATTACTATCAAACACTTTTAACATGTATATTTTGTCACATTTCACTTTGCATTTACATATTTGTCCCTTTTATGTCTGATAAATGACTCATTATTACAAAATATGTATTACTGAACAGACTTACTCTGTAACCCAACAAAGATCAACTCATCATTTTTGAAATACAGTGTTTTACGTCAGTTTCGACTGGTTTTTGAAATTTTGCTCACCTGTAGAATAATAACAATTGATGATGTGAAACACAATACTAGCTGCAGTTTTCAGCAATGTTTAACTGTTTATGACTCACCCAATACCTTGAATCGATAGTGTTCAATGCAAAGCTAATTAGCTCATTCTCAGGTGAATCACTGCTTGTGGTGTTACATCTCCCCCCTGAGCTGCTGGAGCATAACCTGAAACTCTGAGTTTCATTCTCCAGCGGGAGCACAGGATCCTCCTCCTTTGTAATCACTGTGTAAATGCAGTCACACAACATGCAGCCACAACACACAGACACAAATACTGATGAATATGAACCATTTTTTTTATATTTATCCACATATGTGATGTGTGTGTCTTTTTAAAAATGATCAATTAAACTAAAATGCAGTGTCATATATCACAATGTACATGAATTATATATCAGGCCTTTATAACACAAAAAGGCAAGCATATTTGTTTTTAGAAAATAAAAGTTCTGTGTGTTCATTCATTTATAAATCTAAATAGATTAGCACAGATATTGAAAGGCAACATTACCTTCACCTGATATCAGTTTTTACAGCAGCAACACTGTTTTGATTGTCTGAACTGTTTGATTACATTTGTGCTAATGTTTCATGCAAATATATGTGATGAAAAAATATTTGTCACTGATGTAATCCTGATTAAATGAATTTCATTTATAAATCCCACATATTCAACACCATTCATATCAGTTTGATTGTTTTGTTGTGTATGAGTAATCAGGAAGAGACTTTCACAATAATCAGCTGGTGTGCCCTAGATTGCCACCAGAGGACACTGTGTTTTTGTTTTAGCACATGGCTTGTCTTGTGTTTTTTTGTGCCATGTGCTCTCCTGTCTAGTCTCTTCTCCACCGTTTCTCAAACGGAAGGCTGAATCCTCCGGAGGTCGCATTTGCAGGCTACATACATCATCAAGTCTGGTTTATTTCAGTTAACTGAACATTACATTTGCGACTCATAAGAATATTACAACAATTTACACTTAACTAAGAATAATGGTCAAATTTATAACTGTTTATATTCTAAAATAAGATCTTCTCTATGACCAGTGATGGGAATAACGGCGTTATAAATAAACGGCGTTATTTTTTCTAGTAACGCGTAATCAAACGAATTACTGTTTCCCCTCTTACAACGCCGTTACCGTTACTTACAATAAAATGCGGCGTTACTATAATTTATTATAATATTATTATCATTTTATTTTTTAGTTCATCTGAATGCGCAGTGTGCAGTAACTGTATTTGACGTACCGTAAACTCTAGTGTGAAGCTGAAGGCGCACGACTCGCCGTCGCTTTCTCACACACACGCAAAGAAAGATACAGAGCAAGAGAGTCTTACATACCATGCAGAATTGACGCGCTACATGTAAACGATATTCTTTGTTGTATTTTCCTGTCAGAATAATCTGATAAATAATAATTTTAAATAATTTTTTTAAGAACTGCCGGTTTCTCTGGTAGTGGGCGGAGCTAATGTGCAAACGACAATCTCATTGGCTGGCCCTCACCTATTGTCTTCCCTGTTTTGATTTCAGCAAATCAATTCGAGCGAACGCAGACAACGTGATTAATATTAATGAACCCAGCAGCTCATTAATCCTTAGTGCGTTTTATATTATTATTAGTAGTAGAATTCCTAGTAGTTTTATCTTATCACTATTATTTTTAGTTTTTCCCCCCTTTTTTTATAGAAACACTGACAAACAATATCTTAAGCACCACCACCAGTCCTAAGTTCAGACAACATGACAAATATGCATTCATACATGGTTATTCTAATTACTAAAGTTCTATCATCTTATAATGCTAAATTATCATAATATCATATTATAATACTGACTGATGCTAAGTGTCAGATATTTATATTGAATTTGATAGGTGTCTCTCATATTGTCCCACAGAAACATTAAAATAGTGTAGATTAGTGTACAATGTTTCATAATAATAATTTATTCTATTTAGTGTCTATTTCATTCATTTAACGTATATTTAATATTGGGGGCATCCAAGTTATTTGACATATTTGGACTTTTTTTAAAAAAAAAGTAACGCAATAGTTACTTTCCCTGGTAATTAGTTACTTTTATAATGATGTAACTCAGTTACTAACTCAGTTACTATTTGTAAGAAGTAACTAGTAACTATAACTAATTATTTTTTTAAAGTAACGCGCCCAACACTGTCTATGACATATGCAGCCTACAAATGTGATCTCCAGAGGATGCAGCCTTCCGTTTGAGAAACAGCCTGCATGTCCCTTCTTGTTATAGTCAAAGTCTGCTTTATGTGATAATTATGTGATAATTGGTTCAGTTGCTCCACCTGTGTCTCCCTCATTACCCTCCTTGTTTGCTCCCTATTTATTCTCGTTGTGTTTGCGGTCCTGTGCTGGTTTGTTGTGGTATGTGTTGTACGTGTTCATATGTACCTGTATTGCTCTCTGTCTGGTCCTGCTCTGCCTGATCCTGTGTTGCCGTGCTGTGCCCTATCCTGGACTGCTTGCCTGTTTTCTCCTTCGGGGTAGTTTTATTGTGTTTTTTTTTTCTATTAATAAAAAACTTCTACTTCCTGCATCTTTGAATCATTGGTACAACCCTCCCCAGTCTCCAAGAACTGTACTTATCGAGAGTGAACAAAAGGGCTGCTAAAATCACTCTGGACCCCTCACATCCAGCACACTCCCTCTTTGAACTGTTACCGTCTGGTCGACGCTACAGAGCTCTGAGCACCAGAACGACCAGACACAGAAACAGTTTCTTCCCTCAGGCAATCCATCTCATGAACACTCGACAATAAAACGTGGAACACACAACACTTTCATACATTTATTTATTTATTATTTACATTTCAAATTTGCACATAACATACCTGTACATACAAAATTGTCTGTTTTGTGAATTGTGTTTTTGCTATTTTGTACATTGTCTATTTTGTATATTATTCTTTTTATTATCTGTGTCTTGTCTTGTCGCTGTCATTCTGTCACACTGTGGAGCTTCTGTCACTAAAACAAATTCCTCGTATGTGTAAACATACCTGGCAATAAAGCTCATTCTGATTCTGAAATTCTATACAGAAGATGTGTACTAGCGCCCCCTACCCTATAACAATCAAAACATGGATTCTTATAGCACAAGTACAGCTCTTACATATTTACACTTTTTGTTAGTATAAGTATGTATACTTAAATGTCATTTTAAGTATATTTCTGAGAAGAACATAAAGCACATTTCTGAGAAGTATATAAAAAATAAATTGAAAGTATACTTTCCTATTTTTAGTTTAAAAGAAGTATACTAATAGCACACTTGAATAAACTTATTTTTCGTAAGGGTAATTCAGCTCTCTCAGTGAGAAGTTTGATAACTGTAGAGATGAAAACAAACTTTCACAGTACTGATCACTGAGATTACAGATGGACCACCTAAACAGATCAGAATACCAATATTATTGTGTATCTTTCCAAAACATCCCTTTTTGAGTATTCCTCTTCACTGTATTTGTAATAATTTAAAAGGAGTTGCTCAAATTTTTTGAAAAGAACTACATCTGGTGTTATTGATAAGTCAATTTGTTACATCTGGGCCAAATTATTTCCTTTCTCAATAGGGATGACAACAAAGGTGGGATTTTTTTAACATTTCAGTATATTGAGTTCAATCCATCAGACTGAAGCTTCACCCCTGAATCCAGCAAGTCATTGTTACTCAGATGCAGCTCTCTCAGTGAGGAGTTTGATAATTGTAGAGATGAAGACAAACTTTCACAGCAGAAACCAGTTAGACTACAACCAGCAAGTCTATAACACATGATGAAATGTATGGAAAGTTGGTAGGTTTACATAAATGATTTACAAATTATTTTACATCAAAAAGAGAACTCTTGATGTACTGTGTGATTCTCTTGATGGTCTCTGAGTTGATGAGTTTATGTGTCAGCAGATCCTGTAAGAGTCTCTGATTGGCCTTTAGTGAGACACCCAGCAGAAACCGCAGGAACAGATCAAGGTGTCCATTTGCATTCTGTAAGGATTTATCAACCGCTGATTTGAATAGCTTGTACAAACTGTTCCACATATGTCCTTCATTCAGACACTACTAAAAATCCAGCATAAATCAGCATGAATTCCATGCTGGTCCAGGCTTGTTTACGCTGGTTATTGCTGGTATACTGCTGTGCTGGTGGACCAGCATAGTCATACTGTTCTCAAGCAAAATGTGGCTGGTGAAGCTGGTCCAGCATGGTCTTGCAGGGTTGAGTATGAGTAGGCCAGCTGTCTGTATGCAAGCAGTGTTTGGGCTCAAGCATTGTTTTTAATAGCATATTTCTTTATTTATAAGATTACTGATGCAGAAACCATATGAGATTAAAACATGAATTATTGTAGTTTCTTTAACTCTCACTGTTGACAGTAGAACTGAAAATTTTAGCTGTTTTAGTAGGCCTAATGATTGTATTATTGATCAATGTTATATGAAGTTTTGAATAAAAACGTAAAAATTCAAATCAGTGAAATGTTTCAAAAGATTTATATTCTGTTTCAAAGGATCTGTGCTCAAATCAGTTAAAATCAATCTATTTGACACATTTTTCCAAAGTAATGTAACTGCTCTCAAAATGATTAACAATTCAGTGCTGTTGTTCTATTGAAAATGTACTTGATTGTCCACCTGTTCTGAATGTTCGCATCTTAAATTCTGAAAAATGTTCTGACAATTAAAGAACAGAAGTTGTCCCAAGATGACTACATATGTGAACTATCAATGATCATAGTGCAATACTTTTAAGTACAGAAGTGGACTGACGTGACTCTTTAGATGTGTTTCCCAGGTTCTCTCAAGGAGAGGCCATGATTTCTTCAGTTAGGTCAATTAGGGTAACTCTGATTTCATTTGAAATTCATCTGTACCTTCTACCTCTCTGCTCACCCCTTCCATCCTGTTGTCCACTTCCTCTCTGTCCAGGGGCGTAGCGTCTTGGTATGCAGGGTATTGGGGGTTTTTATGAATCTTTGCAAATCGCCTTTCCTAATAATGAGCTAGTTAGCAAGTTTCGCAGCTGAAGTTTACGGTCTGCTCGTCACTCCACAGAAGAGAGGGGCAGAGTCAGCAGAGCTCATTAGCATTTAAAGCAACATGGACTGGAATGGCTTGCTGAATACAGAGCTGATTTTGACAGGCAAAAAAGGTGTTTTTTACACTACCATTGAGAAATTTTAACCAAAGTATGATATAGACTTTTAATTAAGACCCTAAAGAATCATATCAACTTGTGGAAAATGGGCATCCGATGACCCCTTTAAAACATGATGACATTTTATTTCACATCATTGTGCATGCATTGGCTCTCGTTTTGAGCTATTTCATCCGCAACCATTAAAGTATTTGATTTCTACTTATTTGGTGCACATCTTTCTCTTTCTATGAAATGTGTAAACCGCATTCACCGGTTGTAACTCTATAGCGACACCAACTCTACACTGAAAAAACAAGTGTTCAACCGTCAATCTCTAATTCACACATTTATATATTTGAGTCCCTTCGTCTTCTTCTTGAATCCATTCTTAAAAATTATTTTGCAGGGTATATACATTATTTTAAAGTGCACCTCTTTACATTTAGGGTTGAAATGTAAGAAAATTGGTCCTAATTTTAGACACTATTTTCTTTTCATAATGACAAAATATATACAATCACTTTACGGCTACTGGGGCCTGTTTCATAAAACAATTTTACCAAATAAGCCAGGTTTATTTCAGTTAGTCTGACTTATTGTTGGTTCAAAATAAGTCAGACTAACTGAAATAAGTCTGACTTATTTGGTAAACTTGTTTTGTGGAACAGGCCCCTGGAAAACAATGTTGAAATAAACAATTACTCAAAAATCTATTTAGTTTTTGAGAGCATTTTTTTTTTAAATAAACAAAGTTAACCTTCTCTATCATAAATTCATGTATTTAGGGAATTATTGTTGAATATTTTACTTGTTAGTTAATCATCTGCAATGGTATACTCTTAATAATTTTACCATAACTTGGTAGGCCTACATGCATGAATGATGCATTCAGCTGTTTGCAACAAACAATAGCCTACCTGCAAAACTGATCCTCTAATGGGAAATTGCAAAATTTAATTTGTTAATTGGACAAAAATATATATTATTTAATAAATAATTTGTTGCTTTCGCTGAAATGTTACATTCATAAATGTATTTTTTTTTTCAAAATCCATCCACAATTAGTAATTTTTAAAGAGGAATTTGTAATATTTGGAGTCATAAGAGGATTGTGGTTTTATAATATAAAAGCCCCCTATTCCCCTACTTTTTCTTTTTCTTTGTATGTGTTTCTCCAATGTATTTATTTTATTTTATTTTATATTTAATTTAATTTAAGTTTATTTTATATCTTAAATTTATTATGTATAGACCATGATATGAAAATTGAGCGTAATCCCAGGATTGATATGCCTATGTAAATTTCTCAGTTATGAATGCCATTCTGTGTTATTCAAAGCATTTGAATAAAACAAACAAAAAACGTTTATGCTAATATTCAAATCACATACAGGCAAGGGGCGAAAATTAAACTATAATAACACATAATTTGACGTAATTCATACTCACGGAAGAAAAAAAAAAAAAAAAGACAATATTTTTATGGCCAACACAGCACAGAAGTAAAGCGCACGTGAAGTGGGCGGGAAATTGTTTCAGTATTGATCCACGCGGAGCGGCAACAGGTATGGCCTACATTAGAAAAATATGAGATGTCTAGACTTAATTAATTAATAATTCGTTTATAAACGAATAGAGCTAATTTTCAGGATACTGAAATTTTGAAACTGCTGAACACGACAAAACTGACAGCTGGCGTATTTATTTGGCTAGCATTACACAAGATGACGTCTCAAAAACTAGTGAGCTCCCTACCTAGACAACATTGTTTGGTGTACTAAGCGCATTCTTAACACACAGCACGTTTGGTGTCCATCTAGACAGCATTTTGGAGCATCATTCAAACGGTGCCTATTGAGGCTGTCTGGGTCGGTAACCTTAGCTAACTGTGTTTTGAGGCAGAGCCTCATAAACAAACGATATATAAGGAATTTGGAATGACAGCCTGAACTCAAGTGCAACACATTAACAAAAAGCTCATTCTTATGTTACTGTGTAAATGAATGTCTACAGTGGTGTTAATAAACGCTAATAAGTTCATTAAGTTACATTAGCTCCGCAGTCTCTCATGGCGACGCATATTTCCTCAGAGACGCCACACATCACGATGTTTTATGCCCAAATCTTCACCTCTAAACGAAGCACATTAGCCAAGATATGGCTCGCAGCCCACTGGGAGAAGAAAATAACCAAAGCACACGTGTTTGAATGTGACCTAGAGACCACCATAAAGGAGATCTTGTCACCCCAGGTAAGGTTCACCTGGTGAATCCATATATTAACACTAAACCAAGTAATTTAATGAGGTTAGTGCTCACTTTTAGCGATAGGAAAATGTGTAAAGCTAAGCTAAACTAAACTAATCATTGTCTCTTCCTGTGTGTGGGATTTATCTCCATGACTTATTATTAGATGAAAGTTGGTCTGCGAACTTCAGGTCACCTTCTTTTAGGAGTTGTCCGGATATACTCAAAGAAGACCAGATACCTTCTTGCAGACTGCAGTGATGCCTTGGTCAAAATTAAAGTGGCTTTCAGGCCAGGTGAATGCAGCCTCATACAATATACGCCGTCTGTGATGTTAAATCTGTCAGTAACAACAGAATGAGGGAACGCTGCACGAGAACTCAACGATATTTCATTTTTATTCACAGGACAGACAGATCTGCCTGAGGATGCGATGGAGGCCACGTTAAAAACTATCACTCTACCAGAGGACTTCACTGACTTTGATTCCCAGCTGCCTGATCTCAAGTATCATGTTTATTAAAACCTCACAGCTCTTCATATAGACTTTTTTTGCTGATGTAGTGTTTTTATGACTCATTGGGCATGTTATGTCTCACTCAGCACCATTGATGTGGTCGATCACTTCTCTTTGAACCAGTGCCGCACTGAAGATATTACTCTCAAAGAGAACTTCGAGAACCACTTTCTCACCATGGAGAGAATAGGTGACACCTCTGAATGATCAACAAACCAAGTTTTTACATAAACTTTGCAAAACTATAGATGTCTGTGGTTGTATTTTCTGTTCAAAGGTGAGGAAATCCAGTCTTATCAAGGATTGTTTGATCAGAGTTTCAGTGTCCATGGCGACTGCTTTGGTGATGAAGAAATGGCTGTCGATCTCATTGGTACAGTATAAACATTTATGAGTTCATTTATGAGTGCTTTTACACTGAGAATTTGCACACATACTAATGAAATTCGTGTATGTTTAAAGTCAAATTGAAATGAATACTGACATTATGTCTTCTAATGCAGCATGTTATTCAAATAAAACAAGTTTTTTTTTAGTAATGCAAAAATTCTTAATTATAATTAGCACTTCTCAATAAAATACATTATATATAAAGATTAAAATATTGATAAATGTGACCCTGGAGCACAAAACCAGTCTTAAGTCGCTGGGGTATATTTGTAGCAATAGCCAAAAATACATTGTATGGGTCAAAATTATTGATTTTTCCTTTATGCCAAAAATCATTAGGATATTAAGTAAAGATCATGTTCTATGAAGATATTTTGTAAATTTCCTACTGTAATATCTCAAAACTTCATTTTTGATTAGTAATATGCATTGCTAAGAACTTCATTTGGACAACTTTAAAGGTGATTTTCTCAATATTTTGATTTTTTTGCACCCTCAGATTACAGATTTTCAAATAGTTGTATCTCGACCAAATATTGTTCTATCCTAACAAACCATACATCAATGGAAAGCTTATTTATTCAGCTTTCAGATGATGTAGAAATCTCAATTTTGAAAAATTGACCTTTATGACTGGTTTTGTGGTCCAGGGTCACAAATGTTAATCAAATGTCAAATAACTGTTTAGTCAATGTTTTAAGATACCGTTATAGGTCTTGCTGAATACAAAGAGTTAAAGGGAGTAAAATAATGGCACAATTTTCATTTTTGGGTGAACTATACCTTTACAGTTATAGTCAAGTGTTAACACTAGAGGTTAGTGCAATAATAGCAAATAATGAAATGTTTAAAAAAAAAAAAAGTGGGATACATTAAAATGCCTTTATTTCAAAATCAAATTCGGTTTAATGTTGAAGGTGAATAATTTCTATAAAGGTGTATAATTTTTTGTTACAAAACAGAAAAAATACTGTTTTTAAATACGTTTATCAAACATTTTCCCGTGGCTCAGTGTGCACATTCAAGTAGGGTATGATAGTATAATGTAGTATAAGGGAATATGAAGCCCCTTGCTTTTTGTGCGTTTGTACAAAATCATTGTATCTAAATTTGTACGAACACATTTGCCTAATTTTTGTCTTTTTTAAATCACTAAAATTATGGAACCATATCACTCTCCCACTTATTTCTCTTTATTTGTGGTCTGTCAAGACTTTATAGCCAATACGACTGATGATGCTGTGGTGCCTGATATCTTTGATGAAACTCCTAATGAATTACCAGCTACACCTCCTCCAACTGCTGTCAACGCAGCAGGTAATGATGGTACATTTATTTATTTATTTATATATATATATATATATATATATATACATTACATTATATTTTAGCCTTTGAAACAGATGAACAAGCAACTATGTTGTTGTTAATGGTTTATTTATCTGCATATTTCATTGTTGTTAAAAGCTTTGGTCACATGAAATTACACACAATCAATAACAGTGAGAAGGAAAAGGCAAAAATGTACACAATTTTTGTTATCTAAAACACTTTATGACTTGTAAGGTCTTATAAAGAGATTGTAAAAATTAGACATTTTTAATTTGCTTTTTTTTTCTGTCATGCAGATTTAGTCTTTGTAAAGACCAAGTTTTTGAAAAGGATAGTGATATGATATTTCAAGGTTAAAAGCTTACATGCTTACAGCTTTAATACAACATAAAAATATGTTTAGATGTGTATTTTAATAAACCACTTAGGACATGTAGTATGGGCTTTACATGTTTACTATATGACCTTTAAGTTTATAAAATGATAAATGGTTAATTTCTGATTGGTTATATGGGTGTACAGTAACAATTTTAACATTAACACTTTTTTTTTTTTTATCTGTAATTAAGAATTGGCATTTGCTTGCAATGTTAACATTTACCACTGTGTCATTTTCTCAAAGAGCTGGAGTCTGTGAAACCACAACTTTCCTGTTTAAAGGGTAGGAGCAGTCCGGCCCCGACCGAGACCACTTTCTTAGTAAATGCAGAGGAAGGTTTCGCTCTTGCACCGGTTGTTGCCACATGTGAGTTTTAGCTGCTCTGGAAAATTATATGAGCAGCAGTTTTGACCTTTGCCTCAAATTGTTGTTCAGTGTTGAACTGGTAAACAGACAGTTCACCAAAAAATGAAATTTCTGTGATCATTTACTCACCCTCAAATCATTCCAACCTTCATGAGTCTTACTTTCTTCTGACAAACATAAAATAATATACTTTGAGAAATGTGTTTTTTGTCCATACAATGTCAAAGGTAAGTCAAAGGTAACTGAGCTGTTGGTTATCAACATTCTTCAGAATATCTTTTTTTATGTTCTCCAGAAGAAAGAAAGTTGTACAGATTTGGAGCAACATGAGGGTGAGTAAATGGTGACAGAAATTTCATCTTTGGGTGAATGTTGGGGTTTAACTGCTCACCACTTGAGGGTGCTGTTGACAATCAGGAATAAAAATATCTATATACATTTTCTAAGGCTAATCATGGTAATGAATCAGTTGCTGCAGTATGTACACAGAGCATGCTATGTAGATATTCTGTGTTTAGGAATACCATAATGGCCTACTAGATTTGACGAAAGGTGTAATGTGCAACCAGAGCATATTTATTGAAGAATAATGCCGCACATACAGTGTGATACAAAGTAATATCAACCATAATATTTGTCAGCCAAAAAAAAGTCAAGACATTTTTGCATAGTATGTTGTGGATTTTTCCTTGTTCAAAATAAATCACTCTAAGGAGGTTTTGAATTCAGATAGACCTTTATTAACAAGTTAACAAAAGGCCGAGTAGATGTTCGAACACCACACTACTACTGAGTCTTGTCCCAAGCTCACATATATACATTCTGAAGCTGTTCACAGCATTCCATATATGCACCGTTGTATTTCTGGACAGGCATCTTTTCCATATATGAGTTCTTGAGGAATGATCAATCATTGTCATGTATGCACTTCTAGGTCCTGAACAGATTCTTTCCATATATGTGTTCTTCAAGTTTTAAATAGTTCACTCTGTTCTAAGCTTACTGCAAACAGTCACGTACACAGTCAATCTAGATAATCGTAAATAATAGTAGAATTGAAATAGGCATAATTCTATGGATTATATTAATTCAAGATTAATGAAAATCTTCTACAAATACTGGATCACAAATACAACATTTGCTTTTTTTATATTTTGAGATGGCATCTGGACATCACTCACTGAATTAAAGTTTTAATTTGCATTATATAGTGCATACTGCTCAGAAAGCAGTATCCTAGTATTCCATTCTGAATCTAGACATGGTCACAAATTTGCTAACACATCAGACCAGGGCCTAAAACTAACATTTTGCCACACCTGCCAATGGCTGGTGACTTGAGTACTTTTAGAAAATTTACCAGCCATAAACATCTTTACCAGCAATGAACGTGTACGTGCATCATTTAATTAAAAAGATCAGAACAAATTGGGGAAACATATCTAACTGCAATTATTATTATTATTATTATTATTAAAGTATTTCATACTCATAGATGCAAACTCCTCACCTTTCAGTGAAAACTCACCCTTTTGAGATCAAAATAGGTCACCTATGAGATTTGCGTAGATCCGATGAGAAAGTGTTTTTTTGGTGGGGGGGGGGGTCTTTTTACAGTACCATTAATACCAATTCAGTTCTGTACCTGCTTGTAGTCAACCGCTTTTAAACGGTCCTGTGTGTTTTTGCTGCATGCTCTGGTTTCAAATTACAAAATCCCCTCTGAACTAATTTTTGTTTTCACAAGTTTTCAGAGTTCTACACGCTCGCAGATCTACCTAACATAATGAGAGCGAGAGAAAAAGCACAAACGCGGTGTAAATTAAGAGATTGATTGTGTAGTTAGTCATTGATTATATCAGGAGTTTTTGTGTTTGTAAGCTCTGTCAGTTGCGCTATAAGAGGAGCCCTTTGCTCGGTTTCCCTACATAATCCAATAGTCTCGTGTAGCCTTGGCCAAGGCCCGCCCGTTAAGCCGTTTGACCGACATGTTAAACAACCAATCATAGTTTGTTTCATTCAGCGTCACGTTTCGGGGCGTGGAAATATCGTCACAATAACAGACCGGTGTGTAAAACTCTTGGACATATTTGAAAGATTCTATGCCGCGAACTTAAAATATTTTGCATACTTTTGAAAATCCAGCGTCTAGTTGATCCTGATAAGCGCTCGTTGTCACAGTTGTAAACACGACGGCTTTCTTCTTTCGTGAGGGGGTTTGGCGTCACGGCATCTTTGTTTCCAGCCGGAACGTTAAAGAACGCGACACATACGTCTCCCGGAAATCCTGTAGAATTCAACCAATCCGACGACGACTTCGAAACTCCTGAAGTGTTTCCACTTTTGTGTGCCATATGCATCAGACGTTCAGCCAGCAGTCCGTGGGCATGACGTCTGAGGCTGAGACTAATAATCCATTGACTATTTGAAGAAAAGTTTTGTTGGTCTAAGAGGACCGAACAGCCACATATACTGTTTCTGGAGTGACAAATGCGAGTGTAAAAAAATAAGCAAATAAATCCGCTAAATTGTTCTGTCAGTCATTGCTATGATTGACAGTGATAACTGTAGCAATGGGCGGAAAGAGTTATCTGACAAACTACAATAGCAAAAACTCTGTGTTGGCTGAATATATTTAGCAGCTTCTACAGTTAAAGATAAAACTTAAAACATTCTTTTTGATGTGTACTCTTTAAGGCAATGTTTAAAAAAATGTAGTTTTTAATTAAATCAGCTGAGCTAATGAGTGATCCTCTGCTGCCATCTAATGGATGTAATGGAAATTTCATGTGATTGTCATCTCAAAAGCCTTTGTTTTCCACAAGGAGTTTTGGCACATTTTTTTCATGTCATTGTCATCAATGAAAAGTGAACTTTTTAAAGTGAATTTTACTACACAACTGTAAAGGAAAAATAATAAGGCTTAAAAAATATTGTTTGAGGTTGCATCCCTGCATATTAATAATTTTAATTTCCATAAAAATAATCATTCGTATTGTTGTTTTTCTTTGCCTTAAAATGTTAAACCATAGAGATTTATTTTGGTGGAAAACAGCAGGGAAACTTCTCTTTAGAAATGCTGCTTCTTCGGTTGACAACAGATTCTTAGTGCTTAGACTCGCAACACTTTCAGAAGTGGAGTTTGTGTGGAGCAGCATTTACTAAGCCCAACACACTGAAAACATAGTTTTGTGACTTCATAATCACACTAAACCATCTCGTGTTCTTAGACATTGTTTTAATTAATATGAAAAGTTGCGGCCGACTGGCAGTTTACACTGGTTCATACTGTATACTCACCAATTTTGATTTTTACTCACATTTGGCGCTTAGACTCTGCATCAGACTAATGGAAAGTTCAAACATGTGCTCAGCATCTTCAACAAGGAAAAGAGACTCGAGGAAGCGGAAGCTGGTGATTGACCGGTCAAAGGAACTAACAAACGATGACATCAGGAATCAACTGGCTGACTGCTCCGACCTTGTAACCCCATTGGAGATAGCCCCGCCCACTCGGCAGCTCATGGAGTGGAGGGAGAATGGAGGAGTGAAGCAGCTCTTCTCCAGTTTCTGCCTTCCACTCTTACACCCTGACTTAAAGCAGGTGTTGCATACCCTCTGCTGAAATAGCATCAGAGCTCAGCTGAAGTGCACAGCTATCATTATACTGTCAGTATAGCATTAAGCAGTGCATCATGGGAAATGTTCCTTTCCCTCTATTCCTCTAGCTGTTCCCTTGTGGCACATCACCTAGGAGACCAGGCTTGGAGGGAGGAGCGAGACAGCAGACTGACCCAGAGGAGATGAGAGAGCAACCTAGAGAGGGTAACGAATCACATTGCGTCAGACAGAAGCAGAGTTGATGAAAATCTGGCCTTGTTTCCACTTGGTATGAAGATGCATTTTCTGTGATGCGATAAGTGATCAGCTGAGACGTATTCATAACTGGTCCTAACGTGCATTTTAAATGCATCTTCCGTATTCGGATTTACTCTCGACTCTTGAATTACTGAAATCTCAGTAATTAATCTTTTCTGAATTGGCTGTTTGTACGCATTTGACCACATGAGCACCTACGCTTCAAAAGCAATCCAGTTGAATGCACTTTCGACTACCATTTGAAGTAGTCGAAAGTGGACAAGGTCAAAAGCTTTTAGACCCCTTTTACACCCTTATTTGATGTCTTCTACTTGTGATTGGATTGACAAAAACACATCTTAAAGGTGTAATAGGAGATCTCGGAAAATGCTAACTTTAGCCTGATAGCACTGAAAGCGAACGTCCCACCCTCAATCGCTGTCCAAAGCCACGCCCCCTGAACACACATACGCTCACAGAGCAGAATACCAGAGACAACATTAAATTACTACAATAGGCTACATTAACGGTTTCCAATTACAGTCCTCGCGCCCTCCCCGCTCTGCACATCTCATATATATATCTTATCGCGTCCGACGTTTGTTCTGTTCGACCGTAAGTCATAAGTGCCCTGCGAAGTGGACATCACCAGATATCCCGCCATGATTCCAGTTCAAAGCGAGTGTATATGTTCCATACAAAGGGCATTAAAGTGTGCGAGACGTGAATTTAAATTGTATTTATTTACAGAGGTATATTATGTCACACTCTCTAGTAAGTTTCCTCTGTGTGTCAAGACGCTGCGCAGCGCAAATCTGTGAGTGAATGTTCCAAAGTGAAATAAACTTCAACGG
>JAFVLL020017501.1:0-39588 GCA_021397915.2 Tor tambroides
GGGGGGGGTATATTTAAAAAATGATTGTTAACAAAGGACTGCACAATTTCTGTGACAAAATCAGTGATGCACATACTATTGATGAGAAAAATTGATATTTTCTGGAAGTCTCATACCTATAGTGTCTGCTTTGCTGAAATGGCGGGTGACAACTTTGTCCATATTGTCATTTTCACACAGGTTCAGCTCAAGCAAATATACTTCCACTTTACAGTGCTTCACAAACATCCCATGTTCAACAACCTGCAAAACAAGTCAATTTATTAAACTTTAACCATTTAACTGTGTAAGGGTTTCAACGCAATTAAAACATGACAATAGTATCACCCAATAACCCTGCCTGTAATCACTCAAGTATATCAGACATGGGTAAATACAGGCATTAAAAAAAAAAGTAAACCAAGAGATTACCACAATATGTAAAATTACAACGAAATATACAAAGAAAGATGTGGAACCTTTCTGATGATGGGTTTCTGACCCTCCAGACAGCCATACCAGCTGACCAGCTTATTCCAGGCCTCTGTAGGCACTAAAACATAGTCTAACTCATCTATGAGATGCTCTTTCAATGTCTGAGACTCGTGATCTACGATGCAGAGAGAAAAAAGGGAAATCATTAGAAAAACACATTAGAGCCCTTTAACAGTATACTGTATTATCTAAAAGACCTAGCCATGCTAGGCTCAGATTTTGTGTGGTGCGCCACAACTTGAAATTGCTTTGATGGTTTTCAAATGGCAGGTTAATCTGAAAAAGGTTACCTTAATTAAAATTTCTGTCATTATTTATTCACCTTCAAGTTGTTTCAAGTTTTTTAAACTCTCTTCCAAAAACACAAAGGAGAGATACCGAAGAATGGACTTGTTGCTTTTTTCCACGTAATTACAAAAACAGGTAATGGAGCTTTCAAGCTTCAAAAAGGATGCAACGCAACATAAAAAAGGCCATACAACTATATTCAAAGTCTTCAGAAATCAAACGATAGCTTTAGGAGAGAAAAAACAACCAATCTACTTATTAGTTATGCAACAATATTCTTCTCCTCCAGTGAGATGTTAAATCAAATTATTTCATTATTAATTAATTCAAACAAATCACTGATCAATGAAAACACTAGACTCGTAAGGTTTATTGTATATGGTTTAAGATCTCCTTTTGTGCTCCACTGAGGAAAATAAAGTTGGGATGACATGAGGCTGAATGAAAGAACTTTTTTTTGGGTGAAGTACCCCTTCAAGATTGGAATATCAAAACATAGGTACACAGTAAGGTTCTAATAAATTTATTTACCTGATTCAGACGCTATTCACATACCTAACTGAATAAGAATTAATATTCTTAAAAGCTCTGATAAAAAAAAATGTCTCCAGTACTAGAACAAAAATCATTTTACTGCTGGCAAGAGAAAAAAATTTCACACACAATAGTTATCTATGAGAATGTGAACAAAGATAGGCACAACACTCAACATTGATTACCTGAAAAGAGTCCAGAGTTGTCAATGGGTCCCGGGTACAGATTGTGCTCTCCAACATTGTACAAATCCCAGCTGTCAAAGCCCACATATTTCTTCCACTGTTTGAACCACCGGCTGTCAATCAAATACCTACACAATTGGAACAATAGGTGGAGATCAGTGAAAAGTCAGGGGGAAAAGACAATTAATGTGTTTCTCTCCTAAAATGTTAGGGCTAAACAGTCGGCAAAGCAAATATCTATTGTGTTATTACACATATACAAATATAGAACAGTCAGCAAGGATGTCTTTCTTAATCTCATCTAAAGTAGGAACTTTTTCCACTACATAAGCTTGTTAGCACTTGATTCCACACTGCCAAGGGACAGACATTATACTTTGGTTAAAAAACAAAAAAGTCCAATCAAAATTCTGAATTAAAATTGGTCACCCAAAAGTAAAATTTCTGTTATTGTTTACTTATGTATGACTTTTTTTTCAGTGGAACACAAAAGATTTCACTTTCATTGTTGGGGGAAAAATGCATTGAAAGCGAAAGGAAAGAAAAGTTGTCAGTCTCTTAACTTTCTGCTTAACATCTCTTTTTAAATGCAACGAGAAGACTGAGCATTGGAATTTTTTAACTATCTGTTCATTTCAAAATGTTAAATTGTAATTAAGGTATGTAGCCAACATTAAATTCTTTAGAAACAGAGTACACTGAGCTAAACTAACAAACGTTACAAGCGTAAATTAATAGTTTTTGTATAAGTCTATACACTAAAATTACTTTTAATCCAACTTAAACTAAATATTGTCCTTTCTGTTGAGTCACTAATCTCTCCACTTTTTAAAACTCGTCAGTCTTCTTTCAAAATAAAAGCGGACTGTTATCCAAACACTTACATATACTAACGGGTTTAAAATTTGAATGTGTATATATTTTGGGCTTTTAATCTCCACTAACTTCAGATATATTTTTGTGTGTTTACTATCTGTGCCATAAACTCGTCTATTGCCAAACAACATTGTGAGTGACTGGGTGCTATCCAGTGGCCATGACAAAGCACTGCCTCACTGTAATACTGGTTTAGGTAGCTTAGTCTTCGTCACAACTTCACAGGGAGGAGTTTGACCGTTATTTTAATCTAGTTTGACAGGTAATCTAAAATAAGTTTGACGTCTGACAGAAATGAACACTTAACCCGTCTATTGAAACGCAAACTAGCCTGGCTAACTAGCCTCGGCTAATGAAGTGTCTTACATGCCTGACGCAACTTTGCCATGTAGCTTATCAGAGAACTGATAACCGACAACGGGGTGGTTGAGTTTATTTACCAACCCTTCAGCTACTAACGTGTCTGAAAACGTCTTGTTTTTTTCATTGATGAAACAGTTAAGCAGAAGAACTAGGGAAAATGCGAAGCTAAGGCTGGTTAACCTGTGCTAACTAGCTACAAGACAGCTTCCTCGATTTCTAACCGATGTAAATAGTGTTAAATCCTTATTACAGTAAACCGCACGCTTGCCCTGTACACCTCCTCGATAATAATAGCAGCCTTCTAGTTTATGGGTGTCAGCGGAGCAGGTGGCTGTCCAATGCCCGGCTAGTGAAGGGATTTCCGGCAGCCGGTGTCTCCGTCAGTAGGCCTGAGCTGATGCCGACAAGCGTGCCTTGACTTCGGCTTCACATAAAAACCTCTTACCACTCGTCTCCCTTTCGAAGTGGCGTTTTTAGCAGTGAGCCGATGCTCTGCTTTTGACTCTCGGTGGACGGTACTGGTGTCTGTGCGATCACTGGCTTCTCGTCGGGGTCCGAAGCGTTACCCGACTCGGGACCGCCTCCCTCCGCCATCGTGCAGCGAGTGAACCCGCAGCGGCCGCGAGCGCGCTCAAGTATACCGGGGACGCGCCGCGTTATTAGAGGGAGCGCGCATACTTGGCTGCTGAATTCAACTAGAAGTTACATGCATACTCGGCAACATGAACGAGGAGAGGCGGATCATTAATACATTTTAGTGATGTTTGGTGTCCGCATCCCTGACAGCTTAATGTATTCCTGTCAGCCAATATTTTTTGACTGATAATATTGTTGCTTAAGTGTCACCGAAATTGGAGAAGGGTCTGCCACCTATTGGCGAAATTGTTTTTCTATTACATTGAGCTTCGAACAGCGTATTTGGTTTAATTTAATCACAACTACCCATACAAGAAAACCGGTGTGCGATGATCAGTGATCGAAGCTTCATTCTGATTCGAATTTCGATGAATCAGTTGAACAGGTTCACAAAACTCGTCTGAAGGATTCATTTACGTATCGAGTTGGTTTAGTCTCAGCGATTCTTGAGTCAACAACATTGACATTGACTCACTGACCTGACAACGGCTGCTCTGGCACAAGTCCTATTAATGTGGCTGGTTTCATACTGCTTAGACTAGTCTTAAAATTTATTTATTTAGAGGTCAGTTAAATCCAAAAAGTAATACTTTTTGACCACTTGGTTAATGGCTAATTATTCAAACTTGTTCTTAAGACAGTCTTTAATATGCAACTAGCCCCTGGAAATATAGTTTTTAATAGTTTTAAAGTCGTGACCTACCATACAATCCAGAATTAGTTTTATTAAATAGCATTTAATTAAATTGTTCTGAAAAGAGAACATTTGTTTGAGGAATGTAAATTTTAGTCTTGTTTGCTGTAAATGCCAATTATATTTGGCTGTAAATGACTTTTTAGCCAAATCATTATTTGATTATAAAGAGTGGGAGTTTGACCAATATAGATAATATAAGATCCACCATATTCAGGTCTTTGCATGACAGGTTGCATTAAGGTTTGGTAATGTCAGGCAAAATCTTTAAATAGAAAAAAAAAAAAAATATATATATATATATATATATATATATGGGTCATTCTAGAATTGGGGGTACATTTCGCATCTCCCAGGTAAACCTTCTTTTATTTTTCAAAAACAAAAACTTCACTGAATCAAGCCTGAATGTAACAACACAAATTATATTAAGCTATCACCAAACAATGCTTTTGTGTATATTAAGGGACATTTGTCTTGAAAATAATAACTGAAAGACTGCCACTACACCTATTATTGACTGTCTTTGCCTCCTGATTCATACATCCAGCTTGAATTATCATGAAATAATTATAATAATAATAATAAAAAAGTCTAATTTTCATATTTTTGTGTTTACTCTATTAAGTTACATAAACAATTGCATAAAATATCTAATTTAATTTCATTAATAAAAAAAAAATACATTTTGTGCCTGACCCTATGTTCTGGTCAACTCTGTTACCTCAGTTATAAAAAGACATAAAAATCTTTAAAGCATTCATAGAAAAAACATGACTTGCACCAAGTGATGTCACCTCCTTAAGGAATCTTTGGAAGGCATTGATGTATGTCTTTATTCTTTATTCTCATTAATTTGTACAAAATGTTTAGGATACACCAATAGTAGATTAATTATTTGTCAAACCTGTTATTGTGATTTTCCAGTGAATCTTTCATTAACTTTTTAAAAACAATAATATGATGGGAATCCATAAAATTGGTTTTTATACATGCCATGTGGTATCTGATTTGAGGGTTAGCATCTTGAGCTAAAGCACAAAATGATGGAAAATGTCAACTCTGTTATTGTCAACTCTGTTAGTGGTTTAAAAAGTTAACAGAGTTGACAATGAGTAACAGAGTCAAATGTTCCCAGTCACATTTAAGTATTGTGCATTATTATAATGTTTATTTTGGATTCTGGGTCATTTTACTGTAAATGATACATTTGTTTTATATCATTACAGGCTAAAGAAATTGAATTACAGGTAAATTAAACTTTCAGCAGCAGAAAGGCAGTATGGGCACAGAGGGCACAGCGACATGCTGACCCTGCAGAAGGCAGAAAACAGACAGAGATAGACGGCACAAAAGGAAAAAACACCACTACTGAAAATATAAACTTGTTTTGCTCTAATTTTAGAATGTAAACATATGGTTTCAAAGTAAATCTAAAATTCTTGCAAACTGCTATTCCTTGAATCAAGAGATCTTGTTCTCATAGTGCACATTTAAATACTAAATAAAGACATGGGCAGTAATGGCCAATAACTGATTTGCATGCCCAGGGTGAGGGAGCTGCATGTCATTTTATTTCCAAATCTTCGGACACATTAATTTAATTTTCAATTAAGATCTGTAATTCACATGTATTTTATAAAATTAAATAGTTGTTACATTTAAAATGGTTTCAGTTTCAGAATCTGGCAGAAAATGTTGCTGTTTTTGATCTTTTAACTACAGGTGGTCAACTCTTTTTTCTGATGTCAACTCTGTTTTTTTGTTTTTTTTTAAGTTTTGCTTTAAAAATGATAATTATATGTGTTTTATTGTTAACAAATTGATCAGAAGCTAATTAGCCTAAATAGTACTACTACTACTACATGAAATTTTAAAGAATTTCATTCATTTTTAAAGTTATGTTTAGAGAAAATGCACACCATGTTGGCAACTTTTCAATTAAACGTGTTGATATTTTTTTTAAAAGTTTAATTAATGGATTAAGAGACATGTTCTTCTAGGGAGGACAGAGTTTTAAATTGTGTTACATTTGTTAACTGTATATGTTTGACCCAATTTGTCTACAACAGAGTTGACAGATTTTTCTGTTAGTACATTGATTTTCAGAATAAATATTTAAAATCTTACAAGTTTAAGATCAGCAAATATAGAAAATGTTAAATTTAAAGTGTGTTCTATGAAAATAAAAAAGTTTAACAAAAAAAATATTCCTATTTTTTTTGTTTTCTTTCTCAGCTTGAAATGTACCCCCAATTCTAGAATGACCCATATATATATATATATATATATATATATATATTTTTTTTTTTTTTTTTCATTTTGATAAAATAAAAAAAAAAACATTTTCTTTGAAACAGCAAGTAATTGGGGTCAAATAGGTCAAATATTGTTTACTGTAATGGTGGACATTTTTCTTCAACAGTGGTAGAAAATGAAAAAAAAAAAAATACAGAACAGTGCATCACCCTTTAGTAAAACAACTATATTAAGAATGTACACCAAGTAAATGTAGTGAGGAACATTTAACAAAACCAAAAATGATATTTAATAAAAATCAAATAAATATATTAAACATGCCAATAAATCTTAATCTGTAATGAGGATGTCTTTTCACTACATACTCAGTGCATGGTGTTTTGGCACCATAAGAAAGCATCTAAAACACTAGTAAATTTAGGAACATACTATTAGGTAACTGAACCTATGTTATGGTCTGATCCACTTTTTAAAATGTCATCACTTCCTAAAACTTCCTTTTTGCCTACTTGGTCCAAACAATTGTATGGTCCTAGTAAAATAAGAAAATGGGGCTCATAAAATAAAAATGTTAATTGTGTTTAAATAAAAATAAAGAAGTCATAGCCATAATCATCAGGGAATGTTTTGAAGAAAACCTGGCCACACGCTACATTATAGGGTGTTCTGTAATATTTCGGTTGCGTTGTATGAATGCAGTTGCAAGAGAATCCATAAAGCTTAAAGCTCAAAGCTTTGTCACACTTACGTCTGAGCAAAAATGAATAATGGAGGGAATGGTGCATGCATATTACACAAAATGTGATATGTCTGCAATGAGGTTTATGACACTTTCTAGAAAAAGAAAAAAACTGAATGGAAGCGATTTGTCACTCCCAAAACCAGTCTGACAATTCACTCTTCTAATTCAGTAAGGTCCGCCAGAACCTCTCAGTAGTGGACAGGCACTTAGAAGATGCCCGTTGGCAACTCTTTGCTGAACATCCCAGACAAATCCAAGTCCTTACTCATCAGATCCTCCTCAACATTTTCTAAGGCCCACTGATGATCAGTCAACTCCAGAGCCTCCCATTCCGCCTAAGAATAACATTCATATACATAAATCTTAAAAAAAAAACTAAATGAACGTTTGCAGCCTCAAAATAATATATAAAACAAAAAATGTTTTGTAAATTTAAAAAGATTAGTGTGCAGCTCCTAATTTGTGATACCTTGAATGCTTTGTTTGTGTCAGCAGGCATTGCCATTGCAGCACCACTCATCTGTTCCTGCATGATGCGAGACTGATCTGCACCTGTTGCAAATGTAAAAAAAATAATTGCATACGTACTTCATATACAGGGCTTACCCTAATTAAATTATACAAATGCAACATGAAAAATGCGCTTATAATTCTAAAATGATTTTTAAGCTAAATGTTTACAGGCAAAAGCTATTAGTACAACACAAATGTAGCCCTTGTGCTGTGCTAAAAATCTTTTATCTGCTTTGGTGTTCCCAGTCAAAAATGACCTTTTAAAAATTGCTTACAAATGCTATATTATCACCTTATCTGGATCTTACCGTCAACTTGTTTTTTCAATTAGCACAGATTTCTATTTCTTTTTGGAAGTGACTGATTGTAAGCTTCACTGATCTGAGCTTAAACATCTCAGTTTTTGAGTGAAGAAAACGATTTTTTGTGGAGAATGTTGGGAATATTCACTGAAAAATGGTACAAAAATCTCCCCAGCAAAAGCACACAAATTCAACCCAAAAATAAATCGCCTCAAAAGTTATTACACCCTCTGTGAGCAAAGTCAGTAGTTTTTAGTCCAATGAGATAAAATATACTTTTTGAGAAAAAGCATTTTCAGGAAAAAGATCCTCCTCTCTAGGACAAAATGACCAGAACACAAAAGCAGACAACTGATAATATTTAGATCAATATTACAACGTGGCATCACCGCTGGAGTAGGTCAAAATTATGGTGTATTGAAATGGAACATCAGTAAAGTTATTTACCATTGTCTTGTCCAAGAATCAGAGAATACATGCTCCTGAGACCAAAGACATTCAGGAAATACCAAGATGCTGAACTCACCCTGTGGATGTATACAGCACAGGATTGTTTAAAAACAAAGCTTTGAATAAAATAAAATCACTCAAGGCAGGGGTTGAGAGCACTAACCAGGAGGCATCTAGAGAGAGCAACTCAATTCCCTGCTGCAGCATCGGTTTGAAGCGGAGTGTGAGAGGAAACGGTACCTTTGCTTGAAAGGGAACAGAATTACAAACGGGTTAAGACAAATTCTGTAAGAATAAACCAGAAGTAGCCAAGCTCTCATATTTGATCATGAAAAAAATTGTATCTCTTACTTGTGACAAACCCAGAAAAGGTCCAGTTGATCCAACCACCAATAAGGATCATAGGCAGGACGTTTGTCACATTGCCTTTCATCATGTCTGTCAACATGCTGGGATCTAATTGAGCAAATAAGTATCATGACATTGACCTTGTCAATCAATCGTGACTGTCATTCTATGATATAATATATGCATAAAGTATTTCCACCAAGACTCACCAGTCATTGGAGATGGTGGGACCACCTTTCTTTTGGTCTTCTTGAAAAATCCATCTTCTTGATTATTGAAGTAGAATTTTCTCATCAAGAAAGACTGTTTTAGAAACAGATAACATTTCAGTTTCGGTAATTCAGAAACATCTCAAGCAAAAGACACAAAAAAGATAACAGGGGCTCACTTGTTTAGGGATGTACTTTCCATTTTCCCGTAAAACTCTGCTCCTGATGAGAACCTGGCTGTGGAGAGAACGTGATCTTTAGTATTTTGTAACATTGTTATATGGATAATGAAACAGTCCAATGAAAGTTACCTGTCTGAAACCTGCTCCAACGTGAGCTTTTTGTCACTTTGTAACAGAATTGAGACATAATGGCGAATCACTCCAACAAGAAAAGTAATAAACACAATTGGCAGCACAACCCAAAGACGAATATTGGAGTCCAGGAGGAGCTCGGGCTCAGCCATGCTTTAGTGAAGGGATGTTGATGGGATATGCCCACCCTGAAACAGACAAACAATGAGATCTATTCATCTCTTGGGCTCAGCAATCTAATGCCCTGTTATACTCAAATAACAAGGAGATCATCGTGAACTATTATGGATTAATGAATAGTAGTGCATGTATATAAAGGACAGCAGTGATACTTGTATAATAAGCTAGTACTCGACTCCCTCAAGTGCCTGATGAAGGTTAAATGTGTCAAATCTGCTTCATATGAATGACATATGGTACATTTATCGCTTAATTTCACGGAGCGATTTCCAATTCATTTGTTCATATTCATGTCAAGTTCATATATGTCTATTTCGTCTCTTATCTATTACAGAACACAGAAAGACAGAAAAGCAGGTGCTTCAGATTTCAGTTTAAATCCACCCATTGTAACGACGCATCAGGGTTAGCTTGCTGCTAACATCCTTCTTTCAGGCTTAGGGTGGTGAGGCATCTTTTTTGACATATACACACCCGCACCGAACATATGCTATATTTTCGACGCTACATGTTGCAACAACTGAGTCTTTATCATAAGGCACGTATTTGTACCTACTCTTGTATTCAAATTACGGTTTATCTCTTCGAAGACCGATAACGACTCAAACCAGGATGCGACACCATCCAGCCGCTGCTGCTAAGATGTGAACGCACAGAAGTGTTTCAAAATAAAAGTCATTTCTGTAACATTTTCATAATTAAAGTTCAAATATCAAATTGGGCTAAATTATCAAATCAATGTGTCAGTGAAATATAATCATAATATATAAGTATTATTATAAATGAATGTATATGTTCATTTAATTTTGACTGTTATATCACTATATCACGGCAATTAACATTCTTTTGTCCTATTTGACCCGTTTTTAGTATAGAAACACTAATACTAATATAAAATTATGCACTGCACACACGCGCGCGCACACACACACACAAACACAGTTATATTTATATAATAGAAAAAAAATTAATTGACCCAATTCTTAGGATAGGATCAATAAAAATTGAGGTCAATAAAATTATAATTATCATTAGCATAAATAAAATTAAACAAATTAATATTAGCATAACATTATTTAGTTATTACAGTTTAGTGTATTTTTTAAACTATAACACTTCATAATCTATTACATCATTTAATTTTTTTATACAATAAATATTCAAGCATCCTGATTTTTGACACTACATCTGAAAGTATAGTACAGTATGTCCTGAACCCCAAATACATCTCAGACATGAGAATATAATAATATAAGTATCACTTTAATTTTTCCTCTTTCCTACTACTTGTTTCACTTCTGTTTCAGTTTTTATAACCATTTCTTACTATGTGTTAGTAAGTTGTTGTTGCTGTTTTTAAAACAAGTATGTTTGGCTCAGTGTTGATGTCTGTATTGGTTGTTTATTAAGTTATAGTTTTATTTAATTTTAGTTATTTTAGTACTTAATACTACATGGAAATGAAATAATATATATATATTGCATTTATTTTTATATGTATATGTGTGTGGCTGTACATACACTTCGTTGTTTTTTGGTGTTTGGCTTAGTGTTATGTTAGAAGCATTATTATACTCATACCTTTTGTTGTTTTAATATTTTAAATTGTTTTCAGCTTTACTTTTTTTGTTTTCATTTAAATGTTTAGTTTTTGAAATGTTGTATGCATTTTTCATTTTTATTTAATTTCTTTATTTTCTTAAATGTGTGTGTTTATATAGTATTTACAGAGTTTGGACTTTTAGTTTGTTACTTTTTCTTATTTGTAAGTCGCTTTGGATAAAAGCGTCTGCTAAATGACTAAAAGTAAAGTAAAGTAAAGACATGAGTATCAAATTTGAATTTCTAAATATAAGCAAATTATTTCATTATCATGGACGATGCCATGCATAATACATCACATTAAACTAAGAAAAAATGGTGACAAATTATCTTTTTTTTTTTATTAATTAAATTTAGTTGCCGTGGGGGTTCTGCACAGAAATTGTTTCACTCTGAAGACTACAGTCAGAAACAGTCTTTCATCTTCAACTAACATCTTTTGAAAACTATGCTAGAAAAAAAACTGCTCAGAATTTACAAAGACCAATCTCCAAGAGTATTCGCAACACATTTTAATACTGTGGCCTTTATAAGAAAACAACACATGAAACATTCTTCTTTTACAAACCACATCCTCTCACATCAACACTGGCATGTTCATTAACAGGCAGTTTCTGTAGCGTTTGGTCCACTAAAAGAAACCACAGCTAAGTAGATCTAAAAGGGTCGATAACAGAAATAATTTAGTAGTGTGACTGAAGTACACAGAACTGTTTTATAACAGCTTGTAAATACAGGAAGAAAACAAACATAAATATAACAGAAACCCTGTTGGCAAAATTTCAACAAATTCAATGCAGTAATCTCAAAGAAACTGCATTGATAAACTTGGGCAAATTTAAAACCCAATCCCATGTTATCACACACTCAGCCCACACAAAATGCAACATGCAAATGTGCACATACCCACACATACACTGTAAAAATCTTTATTTACACCAAATCAACCGTTGCCATGATAGAACATTTTTCTCACCTGATCACACACATACCGAGACACGTTTATGTCAGGGCGTATCAAAGGCTGATCAAGTTTAGACACGTTACTTATATTATGCATTACTGAATGGAATTACATGGAATCAGAAACACCCATATATAGATACTGGCTTGGGAGATTGGAAAGTGTGAAAATGAAGAATGGTTACATTCCCATGCTTAATACTGAGATATCAAGCTGCCATATTTTTCCCAAGAGAACGAAATACAATTCACTCTGCAACTCTGATGCGAAGCGAGCCACTACAGGTCAGGATCAGATGCACAGTGGGAGCAAATCCTTGATGTAGAACATTGAATTTGTGCGTTAAAAAAAAAAAATCATATAAAAAGAACTTAACCTCATAATTCAGTCAGTCTGATGTGGTCACAGAGGGCCGTACTAAAAGAGGAGAGCACCCATACTGCCCACTTCACTCTGTTCTTTCACAAAGATCTCAAAGTACTGGTAGATGATAGTGACGGCCAACAGGATTCCAGTTCCTGAGCCGATGGCTCCCAGGAAGTCGGCCATGACTGAGAGGCCACCTATACACAGGCCTCCGAAAGCTGCAGCTGTGGGGATGTACCTAAACGAGGATTAAAAGAAAACTTTAGTTATTCTATATTTGATTCATTGAGTCTAATTAAGTTTGAGTGCTCTGTATGTATTACCTGTTGAGTTCATGGACCATAGAAGTTTCTCTGTGTCCCCTCATAACCATCTGCTGTTCTTTCAGCTGTTTGGCGACCTAAGTAACGAAAAGTGTACATATGCCATAAGTTGACTGTACAACGCAGCTCAGTGTAATCAATAAGCAGGAACGGTCTAATGTTCTTACATCTTTGGCAGAGGATCCAGACACTTCGATCCAGGTCTTAGAAAAGAAGGCACAGGATCCCAGCATGAAGATGATGTAAATGATGGCATGGACTGGATCCTCCAGTACTGTGCTGAAGGACTCTGGGGGAGAGAGGTAGTAACAAAGACCACCTACTGGATAAGCACGAGCTGGCCCTCCAGTTGTGGCATCCTGTTAACCGAAAAAAAAAAAAACACACACTTTATAGGTGCACCGAGTATTTTTATAAAATAATTTGTTATAAACTCAAAGATTCTGATAAGCAAAATAAAACGAGTTACATTCAAATGGTCATGTAATTTCAAAACAGCGACTTCATCTTCACCTGGTGTGAGTGTACATAATTTTAAACATGTACGGGGGTCTGGGCCCAATAGAGGGCCCTCAACATCTTAAGGGGCCACAGATTTATTTAAAATACTTTAATTAATTACATTACTATTAACATGTTCTGACTCTAAACTAAATACTAAATTAAAAACAACAACAACAACAACATTTATTGAAGAATATACAGTTCTTTAAACAAAAGGAGTCATTGTTACTTAATTTAATATATCATTACTGCCAGTTTATATGAATAAATATTTGAAAACAAGCGGCTTTGTCAATTAATTATCCTATAATTATATTTTGAATATTGTGTTGAACAATGGGGGGCTTTTGATTCACAAAAGATCATTTAAAAACTAATTTATAGGTGCAAGTAAAAAAAAGCATGTTCAAACTGAAAAAAATAAAATAAATACAAACTGTTCAGACAACACAAATATGGCAAAGTTTAAACAAGTCACTTACCGACCAAGTCCCCAGCAGATTGACCAAGAAGTTCCCACTGAAGCGCGTGGAAAGCATTTGAGAGATGACATAAAGGTTGGAAACCAGTGCAGACTGCAGGATGATGGGAATGTTGGAGGTGTAGAACAGTTTGATGGGATATGTGTTGTACTGGCCACGGTAACGTGCAGATTTGATAGGGAGGTCGACTCTGAAGCCCTGTGGAACAAGAAATAATATGCTTAGCATCTAACACTTGAAATTTGGATCATTTGTGACTTTGAACCACAAAACCAGTCATAAGTGTCAATTTTTTTAAATTGAGATTTCTACATCATCTGAAAGCTGAATAAATAAGCTTTCCATTGATGTATGGTTTGTTAGGCTAGGAGAATATTTGGCCGAGATACAACTATTTGAAAATCTGGAATCTGAGGGTGCAAAAAAATCTGAATACTGATCTAAATGAAGTACTTAGAAATGCATATTACTGATCATAAATTAAGTTGAGATATATTTACGGTAGGAAATTCACTAAATATCTTCATGGAACATGAACTTAATATCCTAATGATTTTTGGCATAAAAGAAAAATGGATAATTTTGACCCAAACAATGTATTTTTGGCTATTGCTACAAATATACCCCAGCGACTTAAGACTGGTTTTGTGGTCCAGGGTCATATTTATAATTAAACTGTAATATTCAAGGTATCATCTGTTGGAAAAACTGTGAAAGTAGAGCTTCACGATTTGAAAAACATTATACTAATAGAGTAAAACTATAAAATTACAGTACTAATATTTACTTAATTTCTTCATTTTCAAAAATTAAACCAACCAGCTTTTATTCTGGCAGAAACCCACAGCCACTTTACAAGCACTACAAGCACTGAGCCATATCAGAAGGTAAGATGAAGGCATTTTCACAAGCAAAACCCAGTCATTCCAATTGGAATCTGCACAATCTGGAGTTTTGTATGAGGGTGAAAAACTTTCCCCATGCAAGTTTCGCTCATTTCCAAGTTGGCCACATGAATTTGCTGCATTTAGCAACCAAAACCTACTTGGATTGAAAGTGGCTTCTGTGTGAGTGGTGCTTCTTACATCACTGCACTATGGAACTTCTCCTGCCAATGTGACCACAGCTTTATGCAATAACCCACTAACCTGAAAGTATATGACCACTGCAAAGACGAAGACTGTAGCGATGAGGTTCAAGAGATTGGGCAGGTTCTGTCTGTAGAAGGCCTCTCTCAGTGCTCGCACTTTATCAGTACGAGTGGCCAACAGGTGGAACAGAGCAATAATGGCTCCCTCAAACTCAGTACCTGTACGTACACAAACAAAATTCAGTCAGGATCACTAAAGACACCACAGAATGGTTCACAACAAGATGCTACATCCTGAACACAAACCTCTTCCTGTGTTGACTGTGGTTGGGCTGAACGCCTTCCATACGATTGTCTCACAGATGTTGGTGGCAATGAAGAGAGAGATACCAGAGCCCAACCCGTAACCCTTCTGCAGCAACTCATCCAGCAGCAACACGATCAGACCGGCCACAAACAACTACAAAGAATATACAAATTAATATTAACTGATCAAACATAGCCTAATTAACTAAAGGAAGGTGTTTTAAAAAAAAAGAGGGTAATGTTCTTCACAAAACAAATCACAAGATAAGACTGAAGAGAGCCAAGATGTTGATCAGTCAGTCCTTTTATAATGTCCCTCACTTGTATAGATAGCAGATCCGAATACAAACAGACAAGATTATTTGAACAATGCCTGCAAAGGTCACTACGATAGGCAGAGCAAAGTCCAATAGCTTGAAGGAAGCTAGAGAGAGAAATGGTTCCACAATAAGGCAAAAACTGATCCAATATATCTTTCAATGGTCATTGTCAATGATAATACCTGGAATAAGGAGTACTAAAATTAAATTTACACAACAATGACTGAAAATGGAAAATGTGCATTAAATGAGATTCGTTTGGAACCGAACATATCTGTTAAATGGCCGAGCAGAGAATGTTATTGGCTGAATAAATTGATCAGTTTACAAATATATCAGTTTATCACTAAAATGTCTAAATATTTCACACAGAAAAAATGTGAATTTACCTGGATGATGATGAGGAGGCAGATTCCTGCACCCATCTCTGAAGGGTCTCCATACATGCCAGTCATCACATACACAATAGCCTGGCCAATGGTGATGATCATACCAAAAACTGGTGGAAAGATCTCACAGTTAGATATATTAACAAAACAAATGCAATGATGACATTAAGATGGGTTTCCCATTATTGCACTGGGAGCTGCATTAGACCTTTCCATTAGTTTCAATCAATGAAGTCACTTAAAACATAATAATATACATAAAATTTATATTTACATACAAACACACACACCATATAATAGAAAGTTATAATATGTCTCACGTTTCTGAGCTCCATTGAAGAGCGCTCTATCTTTAGGTGTGTCTCCAACCTCAATGATTTTTGCTCCAGCCAGCAGCTGCATGATTAGACCAGATGTCACAATGGGAGAGATACCTAACTCCATCAGAGTACCTGAAACACACATTATTAAAGTTTATTTAAACTTTTAAACGAAATCTAATTTTCCAAAGACTGATGACCAATATAAAACACTAAAAAAAAAAAATTGTGTATACCAGATACTACATATAACTGAGGGGCTTTGGAGTAAATATTAATTTTAGATAATTATGTATAATTTATTGACAAGTTTTTGGCAGATATTAATTTTCTTAACATCAGCCTGAATTAATTAAAGGATATAATGCTGTGCAATTGTTATTAACCTGCCACTGATGCTTAATTAAATCATTCGTCTTCAGTCAACAGGGGATGACTGATTCAATCACTGCTTGCAATGCTGATTCAGGTATACGCACCTCTGTTAGATGCCAGGATCACTCTCATCCAGTAAAAGGGATCTGCTGAGTCTGAAGACATAATTCCAAAGAGGGGAATCTGGAGGACAGAGATCACCGTAGTCATTCAAACATAAAGTTTATGGTCTCCGACAGCAAATAAAGCACATCCAAAGATGGTAATGTTTGGTTTGAGAGGTTTATAAATGCACAAGAATGACTTTGTTGATCATCAACAGCACTTCAGAGAGTTCAGGAGTTTAAATAATAGTGAACATACCTGGCAGCACACCAGAAAGATGAACAGAGTGATTGCAGTCCATAACACTTTTTCTCTGAACTGAATCTGTGGGAAAGAAATTGAAGGAGTTAGTATAGCTAAAGCGCCACAAGAACAAGCAAAGCAAAAATATGATGTGATCAAATTGCATACCCTCCTCTCTGGTTTCTGGATCTCTGGTAAAACCGCACAGAATGGCTTTATCACCTCTAGGAATTTAACTGAAAAAGAAAAGAAATGCACTTAGGTTTACAGTTGTTATGCCTAACATGAGAAACAAGACAATGTTACTATCCCAAGAGGTCTTGGTGATTCAGGCGACGTGGCTTTAGTGTTTCTAGGATTCAAACAAGTTACTTGAATCTGTCTCTCTTGCAACGTCATCATTCAATCCAAGGAAAAAAAAAAAAAAAAAAACCTTTTTGAATAAGATCAAAACCTCATCATAAAAACCTCATAAATGCGTCCTAAAAACTAAAACAAACCAGGCTTCAAAACAAAAATACTGATTTACAATTATCGACGGTAAGTTAGCAGACTTCTGAATATTTGTGTTAGCCTATATTTTAAGTATGCACCATGTTTCTAGTTAAATTACTTGAAGTTGTTATGTGCAATATATTACACGTTTAAAAAGCATGCAACGTCTATGCGATGAAAATAAACAGCAAATGCGATTTGTGACCATGCTAGTTTACTGACCAAGGTTGCTACTAACGTTAGCTGCCTATGGTCGCTTTAAAAATCGGTACAATTACAAAATTAATCATTAAAGTCACATTTTTGACAACCAAAAATAGATACGAAGTGCGTGTTTTCTGTAAACTCGACAATAAAACAACGAGGAACATGAGATTCTGACAGTAAAACACAGTTGCTAATCTAAAATGAATGAAGAAGCACTGAAGCTACACAGTTATTTTTAAAATAGCAGTTGTTTATAACTACAGAATGCATTAAACTCCTTTTTAGTAGACTCTAAGTAAAGTAATAATCACGACGACTCACTGGCCATGGTGTCCCCTCTGATGATGGTCCCAGTCTAGCGGTTAGCGAGCACCGGTCAGCGGCTCTAGAGGAGCGTGTTCAGGACACGTCATCACCCAGAGCACAAATACACGTCAGTGTGGCTGCCACAGAAACAGCGGGTTGGATGGAAACCGAATAAAGAATCAAATGGGCGGGATTAGTGGACCGGAAGCTGTCTCTAAGGTATGATTGTAATAAATAACGGTTTTGCAGTTATGCTGTTTCATTTTTTCACTAAGTTTTTATGTAATAGATATTTAGGTTTCTAAGATGTGAGTGTGTTCAGACGTAGATTATAGTTTGAATGTGTCACGTGTTAACTGTTACTTTTCTCAGCGAAGTCCAAAACTGACCAACCAGAATCATTTATGATCTAATAACAATTTAAAGACTTTTTATAGAAATGCTTGGAAAAACCTTTGAAATGTATATTATACTATTTTAAAACTTTAAAAGATTGAACAATTTAGTATACAAATATCCCCTATAACTAAAACAAACACGTGCTGTATTTTTTTTGTCTCAGAGGACACAGGACATGAATGTTTTGTTCTTGAAAACAGGATTAATGAATGTTTTGTTTTGTTCAGCACAACCTATTATATATTAAATAGATTTTTAATAGATTAGAATTATTGATTTTTTTGTATTATTAACAAATGTTATTACAGCTGCTTTTGCAGTTGCAGTTTGTCAAGTCACTAATGAGACTGACAGATGCATTGATGCAGTAGCCAACGTTATTCTTTACGAAGATCAACCTTAAGGTAATGTGTATTGTTTTATGTTGTTAGAATTATTTTTAACACAAACTACGTTCAGTTAGAACATAATACCAACAGTTAAGAAGCACAACATAGCCAGTGTTTAGCTATATAGATTTTGTGGTAAATTGTTCAAAATAACTGAAATGTTCAGTTTCACATCTAATTTTTAAAAATATAACTTCACTGAGTGCATCTTCAACATTGTCGTTTAATATAGGTTACTTGACACAAATAACCGACAGGGGGCATCGCTTCCTCAGAAATCCGGAAGCTCTTGATTCATGGAAAACCTGTTGCCACAAGGACTTGAGTGCTGAATCAGAGGTATTAGAATCCATGAACGAAAAGTACCAAGAAGTACTATGATGCCACATTTATTTGGACATATAAGCTACCCACGATAATACCATGATTTTTGGACATGTATCATCATATTACCAGTATTCTGATTATCATTTATCAAATTATCATTTGATACCATCATGGTAGTTCCACTTCAGTGCTTTTTAGTTCAGCACACTTCTGTGATTTGAGATTATGATTTGATTTGAAAACAAGGCGATTCACATTGTCAGAAATCTGACGGATATAATCTGATGTATTTTATGTTATTATATAATTATATTAAAAAACCTAATTTTTATGAGTTGATATAATTCACATCACAGCAACATTTAAAACTTGAAAATGAATTGTTAACTGACCTTTTTTAAACAATTATAGTTCATCAGAACAGATTTGTTGAATGGGTATAATGTGATTATGGCAGCAGATTATCCTAGTCTGGTGTCTGCAGCTGATGCAGGCCAATCTGACACACATAATCACTGAGCCATACTAATATTCACACATCCAGGGATTGAACAAATGACAGAGCAGAGAACACATTGCTTTTTGCTCAGTACTTTATGCGCTCAGTGGCTGATTCTGTGGTGTACTTGTTCTGGTTAGAGATGAGCCGTCGTCTGCACTTTAATAAAGAGATACTTGTTCCGACTGGTTATATAATGGTCAGTGAACTGTGAGATAACACAGAGGTGAGGCCAAGCAAATACCACACAAATCATGCATACTTTTCTCACCCAATTGTTCATTTTCTTTTACATCTCAGTGTTGTGTCATATAAGGCAAAAAAAAAATGTCATTTAGCACTTTGTTTGTGTGTGTATGTACATCTCATGTAAATTCATAAAGGAATAATATTTCAGCCATGTTGAAGGATGTGGAATCTGAACTGAGAAAAAAAGTGGCACGATACATAAGCAAAGGAAATTAATATTTCCCAAAATGTTTATTTTCACATACACCAAGGCCTTCCGCTTCATTTATTTTTATAGTGTTTGCATTTCTCAGAGAGATATAGTCCATTTGAGCTGCTATTTTAAGATGCTGTTGACATAACGCAGGATCTAAATTCTTCAGTTGCTAACTGTGCTGAGAGTTATGTGATTTATTTTATGAATTATGTGACATTTCTCAGTTGGCTCATCCGATTCACCTGGGTTTGGTTTACAATTTGAGAGAAACAACCTGCCAAGCTACATCCTTTTTTCAATGCCTTACATAAACTGGTGAAGTTAACTTATTTAATTTCATTTTTAGGAATCAAATGAAGTTGGTTCTCAGTTTTAATTTCTTATAAGAACTCGAATAATACTAGGCACCAGTACAAATTCATATTTTGCTGTTCATCGTGGCTTAAATCTTTCCTCTTAATGAGCTGACAAGCCAATTAAAAAGTCAATGAAATCTACTTCGGAGGTAATTGGCCACAATTATAGTCATTCGTCCTTGTGAACAGACTTTTTCTACAACATAGACCCCCGGTTTCACAGACAAGGCTTAAGCCTAGTCCTAGACTAAAATGTAAGTCTGAACTGTTTCAACTGAAAGAAACTTGCACTGACTGATCTTAAAATATATCAGTGCCTTTGTTTTGTCTCAAGATGCACAACAGTAATGATTTTTTTCTAAGCATGTTTATAAAAATTGCTTAAATGTCCTAATTGAACTATGATCTAATCCTGGCTTAGTCTAAACTCCGTCTGTGAAACCGGGCCAGAGTCTTTGACTTAAATCAGTTGCATTAATGCTTTAAAAAATTTATATTTTAAAGCATTAATGCTTTAAAAAATTTATATTTAAAAAAAATAAATTTTGTATTTTACTCTTTAATGATTTGTTTTTATTGTATATTTATTCAGCTAGGGTTATTTATTTAAAACAAAAATAATAATATTTAATAATATTAAAAATATTAATAAAAAATATTTGGATGTGTTACTATTTATTTGTGTATTTATTTAAAATATATATTAATTTTAATAGCCTATATTAAATATTTTCAAATCATTTTAATATTTAAGAAAGTGCAATTAAATGTGAAAAAAAATGTGCTGAAACCATTTTCATTCAGAAGTTGCTAGTACATTTCACAAATAATTACAAAGAACACATTAAATTAAACCTGAAATTTTGAAGTAGAAATACTGAAATAGTATATTTTCTTGTAAAATGTAGCCTACTCTAATAATCTTTGTTATATCTATAGTGTAACAGGCATCTTTTGGCAAGATATTGTTACTTTAAAATTGTGAAACCCATTGTATAGTTTCTCTGTGCTCTTTCTCCCTGCTGTTTAATGATGTAAAACCATTTAAGCTTTATGTAAACTCGCTGGCCTGGAGCACAAGGTATTTTCCAACATCCAGAGACATTTGCTTAAGTGACACCCTCCTTTATTTATCACGTCAGAGATATGATCCCTAAGCCTTTGATGAGGCATGACAAATTTGTTTAAACAGAGTAAACTCCACATATGCTCAAACACAATCACTAAACAGATACTGTCTACAGACTACTGAGGTAACCTGATGTATTATCATCAAATGTAAGAGCCGTTTTGCTCATGTGTGCCTTTTTCAGATTAGTGTTTTTTCCTTATATTTAGATGCATCTATAAATACTGTTAGTGAGTTAGAGAGGCGTCTGATGAGTCAGAATGTGATATTATATCAGAACAGCAGAGGAAAGAATGCTTCGGTAGGCAGAGCACTTTACAACTCAACCGATTCATAAACTAAGAGCGCAATATGAGAATCAACTGAAGTCAGTACATTTTTAAAATTAGTTCTAGTCTTTTTTTTATTCCTCCTTAAAATGCCATAAGCAAAATAGTAAGAATGCCTGTGGATCAGCAACCAAAATATCTCCTCTGAACTGTTATACACAGCAGACTGGTTGCATGCCTCTGAATGCATTCAACAGTACACCAGAACTCTTTACAAATGCTTGAGACATTGTTACATCATCCTTGTTACATCAAGGCCACTGAATAACATTCAGAGCTTCACTGCCATTCGACCAGGTTTTCAAAGGAAGAGTTCAGCCAAAAATGAAAAATCTGTCATTATTCATTGTATTTGTATAATTTCAAACCCACATACTATTATTTTTTAAGAAGAGCACAAAAGGGGAAAAATCTGTTTTTTTAATTTTTGTTTATTTTTTAATTCAACAGCAGTTTAGTAGCAATTTCAGCAGAAAATACCTTTCAATAATGTGTGAGCTACACTGTAAAAAAAAGGAAAGAAAAAAGAAAAAGATTTTTTGAAGTTTTAATTAAAACAAACTGATCATTTTCCCCCCACAACAGTTTAAATAAATAAATAGGTTGTAAACAACATGAAGACGAGTAAATAATGACAGAATTTTAGGTTATGAATATATGGCTATTGCAAACCGCTTTATAAATGTCATAAATATCAAGATTTTTTTCTAGTAGTACACTGTAAAAGCTTTTTTTGTCTTTTTTTTTTTTTTTTTTTTACAGGTGTTTCACCTTCATTGCATTTCCCTATATTCATTGCACTGTGATGAAATAGCTGTAAAATTAATTGGCAAAAAATAGTAGTAATGAAAATAGAAAAAAATTGCAATTAAATAGAAATAATATTTAATAGAAACAATAAAGAAATATAAATAAAGAAAAATTAATTTAATACAAAAAATCCAAAATAAAAAAAATTAAAAAATATTTTTTTTTTATTTTTTAAGACCTCTCTGTCTGAAAACTGCTTCATACCATCCCCTTCCATTTTCTTCAGCTTTTTAGGTGGACAAAAAAGAGCGTCCGTTATGTAAAAACAACGCTTAGTCAACCTTGACCTATCTTTCTGCCTGCGGGGGGTTCAGCTGGGCTGAGCTGGTTTGACAGAATATTCACATTACAATACACACATCACTTAGAAATAAGACTGGGAGGAATTGAAATGTATTCATCTACTTTTTTTTATTATTCATGCACTTCTCACTTAATAGTCTTAGGGCAACAAAGCATTTTTAAAGCGTTTCTTGCACAAACAGAATCACCTGAGCACTCGAAGCTATTTTAATAAAATAAGCCAAGTCAGTATATCTGATCAGGAATACGTCGGTGGATAGATTTAGTTGATCTTGTTAGTGTAATTGGCAGGCCTGATTAAACACATGTTGACAGCGCGGTCAACACAGTCCGGCTCATGCTATATGGGAGCGGCGTTTACGTCATGACAGTGCTTATGTAAGATTCTAATTCTTTCTTGGCCTGGTTTTCTCTCACTCTCTCTGACTGTGGTCAAACACTAAGGGGCATTCATGACCCTACGGCTGGCCCTGTCATGGTGTGTTTATGTCTTTGTCTTTAAGAATTCAAAGAGACTTTCTTTTTTCCTTTGTTGCTACCTGTAACATGTGATGTTGGCTAGTGAAGCAGTGCTAATTTTTTTTTCCCCACCTGTTTGAATGCTTCATATGAAGAATCATGGCCACAAACATGCTTTCAGTGGAACTGGAATGGGATGAAATATTGATTTCCAACAAGTGTAAAGTCGATGAAGTGACCTCTATAAATGACCCAGCTGCTACACTGAGAATCACACTGATGACGCATACAGGATCACTCTTGAAATTCCCTTTTCTAAAATCTGAAATTGACCTGTCACATAAGAAAGGAATAATAAATCTCAGTGGATACCTAAAGCAATAGTTATTCTCTCTCTACACATATTCAATAAGGTCCAAAAACCCACTAGAGAAAATGTTTTTATGCATTTTTAATTTAATACAATTGTGTTTATTGTAAATTATATTTCTTCATAATATATTTTAGTGAATTGAGCGAGTTAGTTTATACATAAACTTTTTTTTACCTAATTTATTATGTATTTATTAAGTTTATTTCATAATCCTAAAGGTTATATAGTGAATCCCTTTATTTTGCATTTTATGAGATAAGTAAATAATGACAAGATTTTCATTTTAGGTTATAAATATAGGGCTAATTGCAAAACGCTTTATAAAAATCATAAATGTAAAGGGTTTTTCTATTTTCTATTTTAGTACACTGTAAAAATTCATAAAAAAATAGGGCACAATGTACAGTGTTGATATAAAGGAATTTTCTGTATTGTTTTTTACAGGTGTTTTACCTGCATTCTGAATTTTGCAAAATATAATATAATATATATAGTGAAAATGCTTCTTTTTTTGCATTTTAATTTTAAGTTTTGTTCATTGTAAAATACATTTTTAGCATAATAAATTTATAAAACTTTATTTATTTATTTACCTTTCATTTATTTAGAAATGTTTTTATTATTTATTTATAAAATTGATTTTATTAATTATATTTTATAAAATATAGTAAAATGCGCAATTTTAAATGTAGAAATGTTTTGTTCTTTAAAAATATTTTCAGCATAATAAATTTAATGAATTTGAACTTTTATTTATTTAAATAAAATTATAACTTTTTAGTTACTTATAAATGTTGTAATACATATATAAAAATATGAATTTTATAAAATGTTAGTGAAAATGCTCCAATTTTGCATTTTAAATGTAATTAATTATTTTAAGCATACATATATATATATATATATATATATATATATATATATACATACATATATGAGATACAGTTTTATTTCTTTGTTTTATAAATGTTAATTTATATTATTTTCTTTACAAGCTAGAAACTTGTCCCAGTTTGTCTATCAAAAGCATCTCACATTGGCACTTGGAAAATTGAAAAGGATATAACAGAACGATGACTGAGAAACTAAATATTTACAAATGTGTTTGCGTATAAATGTGACCTCAAAGGTGTGACTCAGTTCAGAGAAAAAGACAAAGAAAGCGAGCAATGCTTTGCCCTCACAATGATCTATTCTTAGGAACACAGCGAGAACAAAGGTAGAATAGAACAAATTGAACTAAAACAGAGCACAGCTGAGTACCTATAATGTGCATGCAAATGTTAACTCTCTAAATGAGTGAGCTGCATACTTCAAACCAGTAATTATGTAAGCCAAACATATCCCCCATATGTTTCAGATTGGGGATGAATTCATTTGATATTTGCATGACATTTTAAAGGAGGCGTAATTAGCGTATGTAGGCCAACACATGATCCCCAGCGCTAGAGAAAAGAACTAAAAATATAGCAATTTCAGTATTACCAAACAGCTCCGTTGCCATGGAAACAGCTCTTCTGGAGAATAGGTGATGCTAAACTATACTGACACAAAAAACATGCCAAATCACTCACACTTGCATACATGCACTGACCAGTAACCATTTACATGGCTACTGACACACTGGCGCTCATCCATGATGTTACATCAGATCACTGGAACAATGCAGTCCACTGAGACACGAGATAAAGCAGATAAAACAACCAAACAGAACAAATGATTAAACGCACACTGTCCTCAAAGCCCATAAAGCCCATCATTTGGCATCTGAAGCCCCCTGTGGAGCGCTTAGTTTTGGACTAGCTGTTCATGGACCACAATTCAGTAAATCTAGCACATTTGAGTATTAAATGTTATTATATTGCTGGTCAAAGGTTGGTAATAATTAAATTTTTTTTATGTTTTCGAAATAAGTGTCTTATACTCACCAAGCCTGCATTTACTTGAGCAAAAATGCGGTACAACTGTAATTTTCTTAAACATTATTACAACTTAATAACTGTTTTCTATTTTAATATATTTTAAAATGTATTTTTTTTCCTGTGATGACAAAGCTGAATTTTCACCATCATTACTCCAGTCTTCAGTGTCACATGATCCTTCAGAATCATTCTAATATGCTGATATGGTGCCAATTTATTAATTAATTGATCTTATTATTGACTCTATAATAAACCATCAAATATTTTACTCGAAGTATTCACTGGCGAAAAAAGCGTGATAACTACTCTCTTAAAAATAAAGGTGCTTAAAAGGTTCTTTACAGTGATGCCATAGAAGAACCATTTTTGTTTCCACAAAGAACCGTTCAGTCAAAGGTTCTTTAAAGAACCATCTCTTTCTTACCTTTTTATAATCTGAAAAACCTTCTTTCGCCACAAAGAACCTTTTGTGAAACAGAAAGGTTCTTCAGATGTTAAAGGTTCTTTATGGAACCCTTTAGACAAAAAGGTCTTTCTATGGCATCGTGAAGCACCTTTATGTTTAATAGTGTAGCTCCAGTCTTAAAGAGTGCATGTCTGTTTTACATGTGCGTCATTGTGTGACGGTGATACAGGTCTATTTGTTACCTAGACAAGCGCCTGAATTCTCAAACAGCCGGTAAAGAGGAAAAGGTCAGGCCACTTGGTCAGGACACCTTGTGTTAAAAGTTTCACACAGGGCAAGACATTAGCATCCTTAAAACCTGTGATAATGTAGAGTGATTTTCCGCTATCTCTTTATGAGGACTGTGAAAACTAGAGAAAACAACCTGAGTTAGTTCTTAAAGTGATAGTTTACACAAAAATAAACATTTAGTTACGCTTTAGTTTGGGTACCAATTCTCACTATTAACTAACTATTACCTATGACTATTGCCTCAGTAAGCTCCTAATTTGCTGCTTATTCATTGTAGTTGTTAAGGTAGGATTAAGGGATGTAGAATATGGTCGTGCAGAATAAGGCATTGATATGTGCTTTAAAAGTACTAATGAACAGCCATTATGCTAGTAGCATGCATGCTAATAAGCACCTAGTTAATAGTGAGAATCGCTCCCTAAACTACAGTGTTACCAAAATTTCTATCATCATTATTCCTTCTGTGGAACAGCAGTGTAGAATTTTTGATAATGTTGTTAACCAAATCATTTTGTTAGTACAGAAATGTCTTTTATGTTCCACAGAAGAAAGTCATACAGGTTTGGAGTAAATGAAAACAGAATTTTCATTTTTGGGTAAACTACTGCATTTTTAACAAACTCAAAGGGATAGTTCACCCAAAAATTAATTACTCACCTTTGTGTCGTTCCAAACCGTAAGAATTTTGTTTATTTTCGGAACACAAATTAAGATAATTTTGATGAAATCTGAGAGCTTTCTGACCCTGCATAGACAGCAATGTAATTACCACATTCAAGGCACAGAAATGTAGCAAGGATGTCGTTAAAATATTGACATCAATGGTTCAACCGTAATTTTATGAAGCTTGTGTGTGCGTGTGGTGCTGCTGCTGATTTAGAACGCACACCCTGCGCCTTGTTTATGGACAGAGGAATGCATGCACATGCACCGTGGTACTTTCAAATATGGCGGCGGACTGTCCTGGGAGAGAAGAAATCATTGAATAAAGTCGTTACTTTTGTTTTTATTCTGTGCCTTGATTGTGGTTGGTCCCTTGCTGTCAGTGGAGGGTCAGAGTGCTCTCGGATTTCATCAAAAATATCTTAAATTGTGTTCCGAAGATGAACGAAGGTCTTACGGGTTTGGAACGACACAAAGGTGAGTAATTAATGACAGAATTTTCATTTTTGGGTGAACTATCCCTTTTTATATTTTTATTGCACTATTCTTTATTTAGCATCTACAGCTCAAGACCCAAACTGGAATTTAGTGACTAACAGTGACTTAATTTGATATTCAAGATACTGCACATCTTGCTAAAAAAAGCAAAAAAAAAAAACAAACAAATCACAGTACGAGACCAGATTTTAACACAAACAAGTTTTATTTTTCCTCCAACATACCGTGTACGACAGATATAAGATAGAGGTATCTGAACATGTCAAATAATAATATTTATTAATATCATTATTGTAACATTAATAACATGGAATGTAGTCTTCGAAGCTCCATTCACCTTTTCAATGTTTTTTCTTTTTAGTTTATTTAGGAAATATGACAAATAAATAAAGCTTTATTATAGTCTCTGTATGTCAACTAACTATCTGAATATAGTTGTCTCTGCACAATGGGTAAAAGTGCAAGGGGAGGGTGCTGTAGAGCCTTAACAGTCTTTCTTTTCACCACCATCCAACAAGGAGTGCTCAGAAGCTAATCAAAGTTCCAGAACCTTCTCAAGTAATGAGGACGGGAACGAAATCAGGTCCTTTTCGGTAAATAACCGTTCCTCAATAAATAGAACAAAAAGGGGAACGACAGCAACCTTGTAACAGTACATCGGGGGAAGTGAGTAAAGCTACTAAACATGGAGGGAGCAGATGAGGACTTGACGTTAGCTTCTCGACCCTTTTTAAACCTCTACAACACAAAAAAAACAACTGAACAGGAGGAGCTTTGAGAGTTTACTGAGCTGAACGTCTCAAGGGATTGAAAGAACGAGGAAGAGAAAGAGAAAGAAACATTTTCCCATTCGAACGCCATGCTGGTTTGAACGAAGCTGGGGTTTAATCTGTGCTGTGGTCCTCTAGTTCCGAGATGATGGTGATGAGGTTCTCCAATCCGAAGATGTAACCGCTATCCTGGCCCTCGTGGACTATACTGTCCTCGCCATAGTGCCGACACGTGGTGTGAGCAAAGTCAATCATGCGAACGTCCACCACCGGGCCGCTGTCTGCTCTGGCCATGCGTCGCACCACAGTAGAGCTGCTGGTGCCGCCACAAGCACCGCTGTTGCTACTGCTGCTGGCCGCACCTGCGCCATGAGGGAATCCAAAAGCACCACCCTCCTCTTCTTCTTCCTCCTCCTCTTCCTCCTCCTCTTCTTCTTCCTCATCGTCGTCTTCCTCCTCCTCTTCCGAAAGGCCGTCCTCTGCGGAGTGGCGTGATCGCGGAGGGTCTCCGTCGTATATTATCAAGAGCGAGCTGGAGTAAAAGCGGTAGCTTTCGCAGGCCTCCAGGGCTGCCTGCATGTCTCGCAGTCTCCGCAACACCGGCAACAGGAGCTCACGTCTTAGGCGCCTCCCGTCGTGGAAGAACTGAAAGATGGCCTCTTTGAAGCCAGACAGGGTCAGCTTACGGCCATGGTACTTGTTCATGAACATGAGCTGCCCTGTGTCTGAATGGTAGACCTGGAGGAAAGTGAAGAGGAGCGTGTGAATAAAACATCGCCTTTAAGTGCTTCTAATATTATGGAATTACTCTCACGAGTTACACTAACCTGCATGCCGCAGAGGCGCACTCCAATGCTGGCGGACGTACTCTGCTGACACTTGCGGATCTGGACAGCCTTCTTCTCTTCAGATGCGTCGTCCCCGTGCTGCCTCGTGCCCATCTTCAGATCAAGCACGCATGGAACTGTGTAGCGCCATGTCAGGTTCTCCAACAGGATGAATTCTGATGGGAGGTTCTGGGTTAAGGGAAACGTAGATTCTCCTTTCTTTTCAGTATTGCTCTTCAATTAAGCTTTGTTTTTCTGCATAATAAATAGGCCTGTTTTATCTATTTACCTCACAATTGTCATTCTAATTGTAAATCTGCATAGCAATACAAGCTTTATAATGTGCTATTCAAGCTTTTTAATGTTTTGCATTTTTGTTGTGCAGTATGAATAGCTACACTAATGAGTAGTGATTTTCATATATATTTTTAGAGACAAATAAAAGTTGGCTAAAATAAGTGTTTCTTTAAAATGTAAATGATTCATTTAAATACATTTTGTATATAATTATAAATCATTAATTTGTATTATATATAATTAATTTTTTAATTACATATTGCCATAATTTAGAAATACATTTTTCACTGGCAATAAATAAATTATCAGTAATAATATATCTTTATTATATACAGACATTAAAATATGTAAATATTATAATATTTTATAAATAAAAGATATACATAATGTTTTGTATAATAAATATATATTTTATGAACATGTACTTTTTATATAAGAATATACACTACTGTTCAAAAATTTGGGGGTTATTAAGATTTTTGGGTTTGTTTTTTGAAAATCTCTTATGCTTACCAAGGCTGCATTTATTTGATCAAAAATAGAGTAATCTGTGAACTGTAATTTACAAAATATTATTACTATTACAATTTTATTATTGTTGTTATTTAAATATTATTATTATTACAATTTACTATATATATTTATTTTATTATATTTTAAAATGTAATTATTCCTGTGATGACAAAGCTGAATTTACAGCATTACTTACATCTTCGGTGTCACATGATCCTTCAAATCATTCTAATAAATTATTCTAATATGCTGATTTGGTGCTCAAGAAACATTTCTTATTTTCGGTGTTAAAAACAAATTTTGCTGCTTAATTTTTTTTATTTTTTATTTCGTAATCTTTTTTGTCCAGGATACTTTGATGAATAGAGAGCAAAAGAACAGCATTTATTTGAAATAGAAATATTTTATAACATTATAAATGTCTTTACCATCACTTTTAATCAATTTAACGCATCCTTGCAGAACAAAAGTATTAATTTCTTTAAAAAAAAAAAAAAAAAAGGCTAGGTTAAGCCTTACTGCCCTCAAATGTTTGAACAGTGCTGTTTATGTATATAAATTTATGAAATAATCTAACAATCAGCAGTAAACTGCACCAGACCAATCCACCTTTGTTGTTTGTGGCAGCATTGAAGGATACTGTATTGGTTGCGGTGTTTTGCATTCTCCTTCATCCTCTGCAGGTGTTGTTGGTGGCACTTGAGGCTCCAGGGGTTGTGCTTGAGCTGAGGGCCAGCAGCATTGCTCCTCTCCAGGCTGTAGTAGAACACCTCGGCCTGCTTGAGCCACTCCAGCTCCTCCTCGCGTTTGACACTGGAGGGGTGAGGACAGAGGTGGGTCAGCCTGACAGACAGATTACGGCTAACTTGGTAGAACTTGTTTTAAGAGATCTAAACAAATCCTTAAGTCTGAGTATTAAATTTTGGCGTGTAACTCGTCCGGTGCCATTTGTTTATTTATTTGTTTATTCACTTTTTAACGCCATGCCAGCATCAAGGGTATGTTCATGGCGATCTCTGAATAAATTATCTAAGGTATACAATTTCCTGTGCTGTTTGTGCTACAGACATAAACACCCCAAGTCATTTGGTTTGTTGAGGTGGGTTAATACCCATGATTCCTAAAATCCTAAATCCCCCACAAAGAACAAATGCCTCTTATCTGGACTTTCACCCCTTCCCCAGTCATACTGAGGTCACAAAGTCACAAAGCTACGCTGGTTACATAACCTCTTGCTAAACTTTGGCTCAAAACACACATTTGAACCAGTCCGGTTGCCAGCAGCTGAGAGTGCATCTGCTCTGCCCAGCTGGGTGTTCTGTGGGTCAGTGCGCTCAGCGTCTCCTCATGACGACAAGGACGCTACGATCGGTCACATTCTCATTGAGTCACACAAGTACTGAGCAGGGCCATTATTACAGGAGAACACAGGCTAGTATTATTCAAGAGATGTGGGGTATTGTGGCCTAGGCATTAAAGCTTAAAACTGCTAACTGAAAAGCTGCTGGTTCGATCCGCAAGGAACAGTACATGATTTGTCAGTATTGTGTCCTTGAGAAAGACTCTGAACCTCCCTGCAGTCTCTGGTAAATGGCTACATTTTGATCTAAATACACAATTTTACATGAGTTTATTCATGCAAAATTGTGCTACAATGTAATAGGTGGTTGTCACATCGGTGCTATTGGGTTGCTCACTGTTCTGAGTGTTTTTTAGCACATTGCTAAACAGTTATTAGGATGTAGTAGGGCTGAACAATTTGGGGAAAAAATATCACTGTGATTTTTCTGATAAAAATTGTGACTGCAATTTAAAATGCAAATTTGCTGCAGTGTTTGATTATACATCAATATGACTATAAAATTATCAAAATTATTATTTTTATTTCATTATTTTATTTCAGTGTAAAAAATTGTATTTAATAAAATAGTAATAACTTTAAATTTATTATTAAAATAACTTTAGAATTACTATATTAATAACTCCTCTGAGACACAGTAAAAATATTGTTATTGTGAGCTGCATGTATGTAAATGAACACACTCCAAAATGTAAGAGTCATATTTAATTAAACAGCAGCCTTCACAATCTGATAATCGAACTAAGCCAAACTGCAATTTTGATTTTATTATTTCAATTAATCAGTCAGCCCTACTTTTAAGTGGATGCTTATATATCAACAAAACACACTCCCAAGTTTCTATTATATCCTGGTCTCTGGTCTCTCATTCAGTGTAAGTCTAATAGATTTGTTCACATGTTAAAATGTTATTTTTGTTGACTAAATTAATTGCCATTTTAATCACAGTTAAAATTGACTGTAACTATTCTTACAAACAATCATTGACTAAATTTATAGACATTTTAAGACAAAAACAATGACTAAAACAACTGTGTAAAAATTAACACCACTTCTACGTTTCAATTCTTCAACCCTATTTTTGCATCTATTATGCATATTGACTGCGCAATCAGATGTTACCGTCCCCTCACCTCTTGTCCTTATCCTTCCGAGCGTGTCTGGACCGGTCCTTGCTGTAGCCCTCATTGTCCAGCAGCATCTTACTGACCCATTTTATTTTGTTATTGGGTTCCAGGTCTGCCGAGGGGTCCACGTTCTCCAAGTCCCCAAGCTCACTGTGCAGAGGGTACGCAATAAGACACAAATTTCCTTCCTCATCCTCCTCGAAACTCACCGACACCACACCTGCAGAGAGATGAGAGAGAGATGGAAGAGGAGAGAGAGAGAGAGAGAGAGAGAGAGAGAGAGAGAAAAAGAACGAGGTCAGAGGTGAAATCATAATAACTTCACTTCAGCAAACAGGAAGTAGTCAGAGATCCGAGCTTAAAGTAAACTGTCTTGGAAATCTTTAACATCTCTTACCCACTTCTCTTTTTTGCGCTTAAAATCTCGCCAGTCTTTAACAAAAGCTACTGAGCCGACAGCATGGGCTGCTCCTAACCTGATAGGAATCACACAATCCATAACAAATAAACAACGAGACAGAAATTCTTGGAAAAGAGAGAGAGGAAGCAAAGAAGGCTGAGGGTTGCCAAGAGAGAGAAGTCTATCAAACAACAACATCAACAGCCAATGTACAGGAGTGACTTCACTGGATCAGTTTTCTGAATCGGTCACAACAAACCACATCAAATGTCCGTTCAATCAACGCCACACAAGAAGGAAACCAGCCAACAAACAAATGACAAGAGGCTAAAGATATGATAAAACCAACATTATTTATTGTATCATATCACTTCATGACTCAAATTCAAGAGCATCCAAAAAGCACAATGCATCAAAAAATGAACTCATCACAAGAATTACAAGAATATATTATGAACCCAAAAGACAGTCCCAAAGATATACACAAGAGACATCTTTTGCACTAAATAAATAACAAATAAATAAATCTGTTATTCTGAGAGAATAGCGAGTACTAAAAGGGATAAGGTCATGAAAAGGTTCATTTAAAATTCATATAGATAGATAGAAAATTAAAATAATTAAAATAAAGATTTTTATGTTGTAATGTTAGTGTTTTTTATTTTCATTCTCAATAACATTATTCTAATATTTTAATGTATCAAAGTAAAAAATGCAAATAATTCAAAACAATATTTTTTAAAAGACAGAACAAAAAAAATTAATCATGTAAATTATATTTCATCAGCATTTTTTTATTACAGAAAATGAGATGTTTGATAAAACATTTTAAAAAATATATATTTATATAAAAATTTAAAAGCATAATTTTCTAAACAACAGAGCACAATGCAAAAAACACAGCCAGTCTCGCCTGGACTTCCAATTAAGAATATTCAAATCAGGCACTCATTATATTATTGACAATAAATAACTTCCTGCCGTTAAGAAAAAGAAAACGCATTTCATAAACAACCACAAAGATGCCCAAGCTTCTGTTTTGACATCACACCCATCCACCCCAACCTCACACAATACAAAACATGTCCTGCACACTTATCACACTGGAAAACAAACCATTTAAGGTGTATGGATGCTGCAGTGTGCATACAAACTGGGCTGTGTGTATCTGTGTATGTTTTGAAAGAACAAAGAGAAAAAATGAGACAGATGGACATAAGCAAAAAATCTAAGCCGGTTGAACTTGTCTTTCCAGGTGTATCCTCAGGTATTACAGCAAATTTTGAAACCACAAATGTGTGGGAGGCAGTCTATGATGTCAAAAAAAAAAAAAAAAAACACTTGCCATTGCTGCTGCTTTTCAAGTTTGTTAAGCTGGGAAGCACTCCACATTCAGGTATCTTCAAACGAAACCCAGACACCTAGGTGTATGCGTTAAACAAAGTACAGCCTTGCCAATAACTTACCTTTTAGGGGCCCTACTTAAATGGGACATTTACAAAGGCAGCACACCCAAATATTTAAAGTAATTTAAAATTCTATAAAACATTAAGGTTATGGTTGTATCCATTCACTTTCATTGTAAACGACAATGAACTTGACTGGCAGGTGTCTCTTTTTCGGTTCCACTAAATAAAGACAGACACCCGGATTTGGAACAACATGAGGGTGAGTAAATAATAGCAGAATTTTCTTTTTTGGGATGAACTGTCCCTTTAAGAATGTATTACAACAGCGCCACCTTGAGGAGAACACCGTTAAGACGGAAACACAGCAGCACTGCTGGGCTTCATTTAACATGAAGATGTTTATTACAGTCTAACACACCGAAAAATATCACATTGTACGCTAAATACAGTCATGAAAAACGGAAAGAATGGCTTTAATAGCCAGGACAACTTAATAAGACGTCACATTAGTAGCTACTTACCTCTATATTGCGGTGTAAACTTCCGCATAGCCGCAGGGAGGCTCTTGTAAAACTGGTGCTCCCGGGGGATGAGGGGCTTGCATATCGTCTGCTCCCCGAAGCGGAGCACACACGAGTGTCCCCCCACCTGGTGTACAAAAGGCTCAAGGAGCACGCCTTTCCCCAAATACCCCTGCGGCTCTGTCTGCATCCCCTCGATGGCTGGGCTCATCCTCCGGGGGCATTAGACTATTCCTCCTGGTCCAGCTGGACACCACAGACGTGTAGACGGATGAAAAGGACGAAATGGCCTCACTGTTTTTTCTTTTTGTCTTTCTTTTTATCTCGTTTCACTCTATCGTTTATTCACGGTCAGTGATGTATTCTTCGCCGTGCAACAGAACACTGCAGGACATAAACAAAAGAAACAGGAAGGAGGAAGAAAGGCGACACGACAGAAGAAAGAACACAGCTCTGTGTTTGGATTCAATCCTTTCTTTTACGACACGAATAATCTAGTTCGTATCTTCTTCTAGTTGTTCTAAGGGCGAAATTTAGGGGATTTTAATCGAGAAAGAGCAGCTTAAACGCCCGAGTGCTGACCGCTTTCTCGGAAGCTCTTCTACTGACACCGTAATCTCTCGCCGAACTGACAAAATGTCAGCGCTGCATCAGTAGCTCCGCCTCTAACATCAAATCGACCAATCAGAGCGCCGGAAACGGTGTTGGGTGGCAACAAGCAGAGAGGACAGAATGCGAACAAAGAGTGAGGAAGGGTGGGGGAGGGGAGGATGTAGATGGAAAACAGTCTGGGGTGGGGTGGGGTGGGGTGGAGGGGAGGGGGAAGCTGAGCGACTCAGCTGTTTTTCTCACTGTGACATGGATGTCTTAGGGAAGCTGGTAAGGTGCACGCTTTAAGGCACTCGCAAGGGTCACGACACGAAAATGCAGAAAAACGCAGTTTACGGGGGACAGGAAACGAAAAAGCAGAAATGAAAATTTTCTATATTAAATGAAAACTATAATAAACTAGCAGATAACATTAACTTGGCCAAGAAGTCAAAGAAAAAACAATAATGTTAACAATAAACAACAGGGTTTTTTTCCCCAAGTTTTATTTGTATAGCGCTTTTCTCAATGCACATTGTTTCCAAGCTGCTTAACATAAATAATAATGATAATTTTTATATCTTAATGTCTTCATGCTTTGCTTGAGTATACAGATAAAGTTGGATATAAACTATATATCCAGAGATTTGATTTGACTGAGATTTGCTATTATCGCTTTACATGAGTATGCTGTATGTATGTGGATAAAGTTGGAGCTATTTTCAACTTTATATACAGAGCTTTGCAGTAATATAATTTAGGCTACATATTTTATGATGATATATAAACATTCACACAGCGGAGATTTGCTATATAGTATCTACATATTGCTTTACCTGATGCTGTTGGATGTACTATAAATCTAACTTTAAATATTTCTTCACGATAATATAGTTTACATTTTGTGACAATATAAACAATCAAGCAGTTGAGGTTTGCTATATGCCTATATTGCTTTAGCTATCTGAGTTTACGGTATGTATGTGAATAAGGTTGAACATACTTGTTCTTGGAGTTATTCATTTGTTATGTGGTGATATTGAGTATTATGAAACCTGTAAGGTTTTGTTCAATTTCTAACAATTTGATGTAGTGTAAAGCCTAATTATTTGGTAATGTGTATCACAGCAGTGGTTAAACTAAATGACAAGGTTAAAATTTCAATCATATCACCCATCCCTAAGCAGTTTAACTGTGGAGTTAATTGAAAGTCATGGGATAATATTTATACATAACACATTGTACATAGTACATAATATCTTTAGTCCCCTAGTGCGCAAGCCAAAGGCAACTGTGGCTTGTACATTAAAAACAATACATTTTTACTAAAGAACACGCATGTGAAATTCTATTATAGCACTAGTGTGATATCGTCTGTGCAAATATAGGAGACTGGCAAATGAGAGGAAAAACAGGTGACACATGATACCAGTGGCCCTCAGGGTAGGGGATTACTAGTGTCAATCGTTCAGCCAACGAAATGAAATAGGGTGTCTCGCCTGCCTGGACAGATGTTTGTTTTCTGAGGAACTCAGAGCGCTGAGTTTTAGACAGTGGCAATGGTATTGTGTCAAAGTTTTTTTGTTTTTTTAGATTGAAGCAGTTTATGAAATGCTGTTATATGATATTCAGTGCAAATTGGTGGGTGATGAGAGTAAATGGGCAATATAATTCTGAAGACACCACACAAAGTTAATGAAATGACCTGGCCACATGATTTTCCTCAGAGAAAGAGAAATGTGCATAGTTTGAAGGAGGATGGATGCACGTATCATCTATTCTACAGCAGGAGGTTTGCAGTAGTGTTGGACCACAAGCAGCAGGTTTGACTTTAATCTCTCTCTCTAATCCGCCTGCTGGAACTCACGAGTGGAAAATGGGCCATGGAAGAAGCATGAGAGAAGAATGAAAAACATCAAAACCACTACAGAGCAGGGACCTCCTTTTCTTTAAATGACCAAGACAGCCAGATAGATCTTTATTATTGAATATTATTTCAGAGACTTCAGACAGAAACAGAGATCTATTCATTTTCATTTCATTTTCATTCCTATTCATTTAAGAATTCTGTAACTTATATTCTGAAGCCAAAATAGCTTTGAGTGAGAACACAAATTTAAGTTGTTATTCACTTAAATCTCTTTTGCCTTAGCAGCATTTTCTTTGCTACAGAGCTTTAAATATTAAGACATCATTACCATGCTTTAGAATGTGAGCATGGCAGTGTCAAAGGGCCACACAATTCATTTATTCATTAATGGAACAAATGGAAATTGAGGGATGGTATACCAGTGGTTAAAGGTTTCGACCAGTGACACAAGCATGATGCTTTGATCACAGAGACCTTTGAGAGCCGTGAACTTGAGAATCCCTGAGAGAACCATTGTGCCTTTAAATAGGGTACATAACCCCAAATGGCTCCATGTGAAGGCCCGTGCCTGATATTTTTATTATGCTATGTAAACAGCATCTGCTAAATGACAAGTAATTCATCACAGAGCTAACCAGATATGCTGCTGTTAAGATCTGTACAGATCAGTATATCTTTAAACAACACTGACCTCCAGTTAAGTAGCGAAACGAGGGCAGGAGCCAATTCAAACTGCCAACAGAGTGAAACACCAGCCTAATTACTGATCTGAGACGGAACAGAGAGTTTCAGCAGTCGCGGTACATTCTGAGATATGAAACATTCTGAGCTTTGGCAGTGTAAATCTGAGACCCCGAATGAGAATGAGAGCACCCAATCCTGCAATTAGTGATAGGTTAGCTGTGGCACTTTTGGCAGAGTTCTAACAAGGGCATTAAACCACGGCCAATGCCAAGCCAGCACTCAGCTCCTCTTAATTCAATCCCAGACTTGGTACATTGTGTCTGCAAATGAAGTCTGTAGTCTGCCCTGTAACCCAGTAAGAGCTGGAGGTCAAAGCCAAAGCCAAGGCCAAGACTGGGCTTCATGAATGGAGACAGGTGAGACAGTAATGCGATTTGGGCCATGCTAATCTCTCAATGCAGCTACCAATGAGTTAAAGACACTGGGATTGATGCGCAGACTGGCATCATCAAACCAGGACAAAGGGTACGAGTTAGCGTGCAGTTATGAACACTGATGTGTAGCAAATTCTTTGCCAAGTAAATACAATTCAAACTGATTCTATTTACCTTCTTAATACAATTCATTTCTTCATGTTCTGGTCTTAGTGTGCATGATTTATCAGTGCATATTATTTAAGAAAAAATATGTGTCTACATAATCTTTCAACAAAACACAATTTAAAGGAAAGGAAATTCTTTTTAGCTGACATTACAAGAGCTCTTATTTTTCCTCTTCCTCCACCTGTATAAGAGACTACTTTTCATGATCCAATCCATTCTTAATAATTAAAGTCAAGTCCTGGCATACATATTTTCATTTCCACTGTGTTAAATAATCATAAATATTTCAGAAATATGTGACCTTATGCAAGAAATTTGATTGTGAGATGCATTGAAAATAATGCAATAAGCAATAACACAGAAAACAAAGTTGGTTAGCTCTGAAGAGAAGGACAATGACTTGATTTAAATGTTCACAATTACATGTTATATAATCTATTTCAGCATTCTAGGATTCACTAGAGGTTAGTGCACTCAAAATATCACATACAAAAGTAGTACAGCTGTTTTATGAATTCGCCTCGTGTGTTTTGAATCGCCTTTAGCAATTTGAGAGCAATGACTGGATGAGACATCCACAGAATCCAAATTTTTGTGTTTGTGTGTATGAGAGAGAGAAATTAAGAGAGGACAGGATGACCTTGAGGAACCAAGGGGGGCCAAATCTCCTAATTTTGCCCACAGTGGCATGATCAGTAGTGATGGATTAGTATGGGGTAAATGAGAAGGTGTTGACTGACATACCTGAAAAACAACTGGTATAGTTAGAGGGAAAGCAATAGAAAAACGTGCAGCATATAAACACTATATAAAGTCACCTGAGGAACACAAGGCCTTTTCCATTTTGACCTATACAAAACCACTTCTGCTCAGCAGTGAGATCATACTCTAAGTACGAATCAAACTGACCAGCCAAACCTGACAACAATACAGGCCCGTAGCCAAAGATCCCTAAACAGCCACGTCCTGCACTGGATGGAAAATAGTTGGGCTCAAGGTAAGTCTATTTACCAGACAGCTCAGAGCAAATCCGCACAGGTCACCTGCACAGTACATATATTCTCGCACAGCGCCTAATAATAGTGCTGTTTTTCCACAGTCTTTTAATAGAGGTGGATTATATTTTAATTAAATTACACACACACACACACACACACACACACATATATATACCACTAGTAAATGCAGCTATTTGCTTTATTTAGATTTACATTGTGCATGTATTTCACTAGCATTTAGTTTACTAAACCTTTCATTT